>JAQQSV010003833.1:0-14988 GCA_028646515.1 Pseudochirops corinnae | reverse complement strand
CCTAGCTTTAAGGCATTCTTCATGTTTATTGGAGGCCTCTAGTGGGGGCGCTCTGGCTGCGCTCTCCTCCTCCCTCTCTCTCCCATGATCTTTCTTTTCCCGAAAGAAGGAGTCTAGGGTTTGGGAGCTGTTCTTACTTAGCTTCTTATGCTTATTCTTACTCATGGTTATTCAGACTGTGATTTGATTTTTTTTTTTTAATCTCTGTGGGGCTCTGCTTCCAGAAGGGAAAGCTCTGTCCCAAATCGCTGGGGTCCTCCCGGCTGCTGTAGACTTCCGGCTGACTGGATAATGAAGACTCCAAGACCGAGGCCCAAGATGACGATCCGGATCCAGGCCGCTCAACGCGAGAGCACTGGTCTGAAAAGAATCACTCAGTCCCCCTGCTTTTTGCAGGCCAAGGGCGGGAAGCTATAATGCGGAGGCAGGTGCAAAACCTCCGCCTTTTGCTTTTCCGCTCTGGAGACCTTTCGGCCGGAGGTTTATCTCCCCCTTTCACAATCCCCACTCGCAGCTGTTGCTAATCCCGTTCGCTCACCTCTGAGGCTTTTCTGCACCTCCCGCCCAACCGCCCCCGGGGCACAGCCACGGCTTCAGGCCAGGCTGGTTTTGGTTTGCAGTGCTGATATGGTTATTCGTAGCTGAGCTGACTTTAGTGGGAAGTATCTTTGTCTGTGTTTTGAAGTTCTATGATTGGTCCAGAGTCCTATTCCATGGGTATTTTGGGGTGGCTATGTGAGAGCTGCGATATATTGCTGCTGCTACGCCGCCATCTTGGCTCCGCCCCCTATTTAATTTTTTTTTTTGCTTTCTTTGGGGCAGGGTTGCAGGGTGGAAGGCAAAGGAATTGGGGTTAAGTGACTTGCCTAAGGTCACACAGCTAGTAAGTGCCAAGTGTCTGAGGTCAAATTTGAACTCATGTCCTCCTGGCTCCAGGGCTGGTGCTCTATTCACTGTCATCTAGCTGCCCCTTATGGTTGGATTTTTTTCTCTTTTGCCTGTGCATTTTTTGTGTTAATAGCTTAATTACTTGTAATCACCTCTAGCCCTGGGGTGTAGGAGATGGTGCCTCTTGCCCCAGACATTCAGTTCTCCCCTTTAGCTTGACACCAAAGAAAAACCTTCAAAGTCCTTTAAATGCCCACAGCCAGGGGCTTTCTGTCCACTTCTTCTGCACTCACTGGGCATGTGCTGGTTCATTCTCCCTGCCACGACTCTTCATGCAGGACAGCTGGGTCTGGCGTTCCTGATCAGCAGAGGTTTCTTCAGTCTTCCTGGGCTCAGATGCCTGACTCCTGCTTGCTCTTCACAGGGACCAAACCTCACCCTGGGATTTTTCTTCTGATCTTCTCAAATTGTCCAAAGAGGACCTGGGTTATGCCCCTATTCTTATTAATTTCCACCCACACTTTGTTCCCTCTAAGGTGCTATTTTAACTCATTTGTGGCAGAAAATCTTGAGAACTTGGAATTATTTTATTTTTTTAATTCATACATTATATTTCCTCAATTACATGTAAAAATAATTTTTAAGATTTAAAAAAAAAATTTGAGTTGCAAATTGTCTTCTTCCCTCCCTCTCCAAAATCTTACATGAGATGGTAGGCAATAAGAAATTATGAGCAGAATGGTTTCAGAAAAACCCGGAAATACTTACCTAACTTGATTGTAGAGTAAAGTCAGTCGAACCAGGAGAACATTGTACACAGTAATAGCAATATTGTGTGATGAAAAACAATGAATGACTTAGATATTCTCAGCAATACAATGATCCAGCACAATCTCAAGAGACTCATGAGGAAAAATGTTGTCTACTTCCAGAGAAAGAACTGATGAAGTCTAAATACAGACCAAAGCATATTATTTTCCCTTCTTTCCTTCCTTCCTTCCTTCCTTCCTTCCTTCCTTCCTTCCTTGCTTCCTTGCTTCCGTCCTTCCTTCCTCCCTTCCTTCTCAAGCTTTCTTCCACAAAATGACTAATATGGCAGTGTTTAACATGATTGAACTTATAAAGTCTATGCAGTATTGCTATTCATTTCTTACAGCATAATAGTATTCCGTCACATCATATACCAGAACTTGTTCAGCCATCCTCCAATTGTTGGACATCCCCTCAATTTGCAACTCAGTGTCAATAAAAAGAGCTGCTATAAATACCCTTGGACAAATAGATCCCAATTGCCTCCCCTGTCCCCAACAACCTTTTTAAAAAAAATCTCTTTAGGATACTGACCTAGTAGTGATATTGCTGGATCAAAGGTTATGCACAGTTTTATAGGCTTTTGGGCATATTTCCTAATTGCTCTCCAGAATAGATGAATCAGTTCATAACCCTACCAACAATGCATCAGTGAACCAATTTTCCCACATACCCCCCACCATTTATCATTTTCCCTGTCTGTCATATTAACCAATCTGACAGGAGAGAGGTGGTATATTAGAGTTGTTTTAATTTGCAGTTCTCTCATATATAGTGATTTAGTTTGTTTTTTTTTTCTTCACATGACAATAGATATCTTTGGTTTGTTCTTCTGAAAATTGAATGTCATTTGGTGTTAACATTAATTAATTCATTGAAATTCATGCTGTCTTTTAACAGGATGTAGTTTCCCTGCTTATCTCTTTTACTTAAGTCTATATTTGCTTTTGCTTTGTCTAAGATCATGATTGATTGCTACTCCTCTTTGTTATATTTTTTTTACCTCAGCAACTTATTTTAACAGTGTGTGTCTTTCTGTTTCAAGTGTGTTTCTTATAAACAATGTATCATTGGATTCTGATTTTAAAACATTCCGCTATCTACTTCTATTTTACAGTTGAGTTCATCCCACTCACATCCATGGTTATCATTACTAACTGTCGTTCTCCTTCCATCCTATTTTTTTCCTATTTCTTCTTCTCTCTTTTTTACTTTATTCCTTCTAAAAAGTCTGTTTTTTGCTTCTGACCACTTGTTCTCTTGATCTGTCACTCTTTAAAGCACTTCTACTTCTCTCATTCCCTTCCCCTACTATATTCTTATTGGATAAGATCGATTTCTATACATAAGTGAGTGTGTTTGTTATTCCTTCTTTGGACCAATTTTTATGAGAATGAGATTTAAGCCTTACCCACTCACACCCTCATTTCCCCTTCACTGTAAAAGCTCTTCTTTGCACACATCCTTCATGCGAGATGATATTCTCCATTCTTCCTCTCCCTTCCCTGTACTCCCAATGCATCCTTCTTTCTTCATTCCCCACCCTTCATTATTTCTTTTCGATCATCCTATTCACCCTATTATAATCAACTTCCATCCATGCCATCTGTCTCGGTATACTTATAATTACCCTAATAGTGAAAAAGTTCTTAGGCGTTACATGTATCATTTTCCCATATAGTGGTATAAAAAGTTTAACATGAAGTCCCTTATAATTTCTCTTTCTCTTGAGTTTTCTTTTTGAATGTCAAGTTTTCTCTTCAGCTATGGCCTTTTCATAAGGAGTGCTAGAAAGTTCTCTATTTCATTAAATGTCTATTTTCCCCTTAAAGCAGCAGTTCTCAACCTGTGGGTCGCAACCCCTCGAACAACCCTTACAGGGGTCGCCTAAGACCATTGGAAAACACATTATTTCCAATGGTCTTAGGAACCAAGACACCACTCCTCTATCTGTCTCCAGGCGAGTCCACCCATATACAGATACGCCCACATATGAGTATTAAAGGGCTGTGGCATTAGGAAGGTTGAGAACCACTGCCCTAAAGGATGATGCTCATTTTTTTGAGGTAAGTTATTCTTGGTTTTAATCCTAGCTCCTTTTCTTTTCTGAATATCATATTCCAAGCTTTCTGCTTCTTTAATGTGGAAACTACAAAATCTTGTGGGATATTGATGATGACTCCTGCTTGCTTGCAATATTTTATCCTTGAGGTGGGAACCCTTGGCATTCACTGTAATATTCCTAGGAGCTTTCATTTTGAAACCTTTTTCAGGAGATGATCAATGAATTCTTTCATATATTTTACCTTCCTGATCTGAGCTATTGGAGCAGTTTTCCTTGAAAATTTCTTGAAATATCATGTCTAAAGTATTTTTTTAAAATTTTATTTTGACTTCCAGGTAGCACAATAATTCTCAGATTATCTCTCCTCAACCTATTTTCCAGGTCAGTTGTTTTTCTGATGATGTAGTTTACATTTTCTTCTTTTTTAATTCAAAAGAATTAAACCTTTTTAAAGAATTAGACCTTTTTAAAAACTGTTTCTCATTGTTTCGTGGAGTTGTTAGCTTCCACTTGCCCAATTCTCAATTTTAAGGAATCATTTTCTTTAGTGAGCTTTTGTACCTCTTTTTTCCCCATTTGGCCAATTCTGCTTTTAAAGCAGTTCTTTTATTTACTTATTTTATTATTTTCTCTCACTCTGTTGCAAGTTGCCTTGGGCTGGAAAATTGCTTAGCTCGATCTTTTTGTGGGTTCTGACACTCTAGAATTTGTTTAGAGTCTTTATTTTAAAAGTATTTGGAGGGGTTTAGGGGAGAGCTCAGGCAAGTCCCTGCCTTTCCTCCACCATTTTGGCTCTGCCTCCAAGTTTTCTTCTACAACTCCTGTTTGAGTAAAAAAACCTTTTTGAGTTCTTCCAGGAATTCTTGTTGGGCTTGTGTCCAATTCAGTTTTTTTCTTTGAGACTTTGCTTGGATTATTATTTTTCTTCTCTTGAGTTTGACATTACTGTCTTCTCTTGAGTTTGTGTCTTAATTATCCCTCCCACCCTAGTAGCTTTTTATGAACAGGTTCCTTTTTTGTTGTTTGTTCATGATTCTGACCTATTTCTTGACTTTTAAATTTAAGTTAAATAAATTATTATGTTAAATATAATAATGTTATGTTATTTAACATAAAAATTTATGTTAAATTTATGTTGTACTCTGCTTCTGTGGTTGGGGGTAAGAGAGCACTGTCTGAAACTTCAGGTTTTTATATGCTGCTGTTTTCAGAGCTAGTATTGAGGGTTAGTGTTCAAAGTCTTTGATCTCTGGTCTTTAACCAGAGGTTTACTGGTAGGTGCTCCTGCTTCCCTGCAGCTGTAAGTACTACTGCTCCTTTTATCCTTGGAACCATGACCAGGTCCCCTGTTCTCCTGTCACCACAAATACTGGTACTCCTCTTTGACTTGAAACTCAAGCCATGGTCCTTGCTCTCTTGTGAATGATTATAAGTACTCTTCTCTGCTCTGGAACTTTGAGTAGGGCCCCTGTTTCTATGCATTCTCAAGTACTAGTGCTCCTCTTTGTACTAGAACTGTGGCCTGGAACTGCATTTGTGCAATTAAGCAGGGTTCTGTATCCTTTCCTAGCACAAGGTCCCTGAAATCTCTTTCTGACAAATTCTCTGACCTCCTAAACATCTCTGTGCTGTGAGTTTCTAAAGCTGCTGCTGCTACTGCTGTTGTTGCTACCTATGAGCTCTGAGCTTGGAAGCCACAAACATATATGTGACTGATACTACCTAAGTTTCAGTTGGGTCCCACCCCAGTGTTTCCTAAGTTATCTTGGTCTGAAAAAAAGCATGACACTGATCTTTTGTTGCTTCTGTCACTTCAGATTTCAATTTGAGGTTGTTTTAAATTTGTTTGGAGGGGAATGCTGGGATATTTCTGTTGGTTTGCTGTCTCTACTCAGCCATTTTGGTTCTAGTATTAACATTCTTATTCCATACTTTGTGTTGTTGTTAATCCTTTCTCCATTCGTTAGGCAGCTAATTTATTTTTAATTCTTTGTTACTGTAAAAAATATTTTTGTCAGATGATTTTGTTATCTATTTGTTTCTATTTCTTATTTCCTAAGGTTATATGTGCTCTTATGGCACTTACTAGGTCAAAGGGTGTGGACAATTTGTCCACATTTATTATATAATTACAAATTGATATGCAGAATGATTGGCCATATTTATAGCACCACTGCCAATGTATTAGTCTGCCTGTCTTCTCTCTACACCTTCTAGTATTGATTTCTCCCTTTTGTGTCATGTTTGCCGATTTTTAGGGTATGAAGTGAAACCTCAGATTGTTTTAATTTTCATTTCTCATCCATTCTATTGATGGGAATAACATGTAGATATATACTATAAAAAATAAGTGGAAACATTAGATTGGCAAAGAAGTCTATCCTAGTTTCTTAGATGACAAGGTTATCATGAATTTTATTTCTAATTCTATCTTCTTTTAATTATTTCACCACTTCTTTCTATCATATACTAATTCATCTTCCTTTATATTTAGCTGTAGAATATTTCATATCAAAACATACTACCAATAATTCCCAAATTATGTACTTTCTCCCAACTTTCTTTATTATACCTTACATATTCTTCACATAGTTTGGTAATTGTGTTAGACTATAAAACTACCAGATTACCAAGTGCAATTCTCTTTATAATAATTTACTTTTTTTAGTTTGTGCTATAGCTTTTAAGTGTGATCTTAGGATTTCCTTCTTGTAACCATAACTGCATTTTATCTCTCTGTTCCCTTTAGCCATCCTAATGACCTTTGTTGTGTTTCACAAGTATGTCTCTGCATAACTTTGTTTAATTTGAAGTGAAGTTCAATGTAATCAGATAACTCGTTGAAACTTTTCCATTTGGTCAGGAAAGTCAGTCTTTTCCATTAATAAAGCAAAGTTGATACTTAGGTCTGTATTTGCTCATGAGGCTTGAGTTCTTTTAGTATCTTTGCAATCCTTACCCTTCCCCCAATACAGATAGAGAGAGAGAGAGAGAGAGAGAGAGAGAGAGAGAGAGAGAGAGAGAGAGAGGTAAATGCACAGTTCTTATAAAAAAAGGGAAAGGAAAAGAAAAGCAGCTCCATGTTCAAAGTATACCCTCAGGGTATATTTCAAAACTACCAGAGATGCCTATTGCTGCACTTTTTCCAGCACCAGAAAGTAAAACAAACTCCAGATGAAGAATATGTCTGGGGACAATAGATTTTCTGGCGCTTATATACAACTGAACTACAACAAAAATTCTTTACTTATTTATTGACGTGGCACAAGATGCCGCTTAGACCAATCAGACAACAGACCAACAGTGTAAATTGTATTAGGGGGGTGTGGAGAGAAAGAGAGAGATATATGAAAAAAAATTAATTTATTTTTTGTTTTCAACATTCATTTCCACAAGATTTTGAGCTTCCAATTTTCTCCTTATCTCTCCCTTCCACCCCACCCCAAAGTGGCATGCATTCTGCTTGCTTCTTCCACCAGTCTACCCTCATTCCAATCATGCCCTGCCCCTTTATCCTCTTCTCTCTTTTTTTTTTTGTAGGGGAATATAGATTGCTCTATACCTGTATGTATATGCCTGTATATCTTATTCCCCAGTTGCATTTAAAAAGCAATTTTTAACATTTGTTTTTAAAACTTTGAGTTACAAATTCTCTCTCTTTTACCCTCCCCACCCACTCTCATTGAGAAGGGAAGCAATTCAACGAAGGTTATACATGTGTAGTTATGCAAAACACTTTCATAATAATCATGTTGTGAAAGATTAACTATATTTTCCTCCATCCTATCCTGCCCCTCACTTATTTTATTTTCACCTTTGACCCTGTCCATTTTCTTTTCTTTTTCTTTTCTTTTTGCAGGGGGGAAGGTAGGGCAATTGAGGTTAAGTGACTTGCCCAAGGTCACATGGCTAGTAAGTGTTAAGTGTCTGAGGCCTGATTTTAACTCAGGTCCTTCTGACTCCAGGAACAGTGCTCTATTCACTGTGCTACCTAGCTGCCCCAGCCCTTGTCCACGTTCAAAAGTGTTTACTTCTGATTACCCCCTCCCCCAATCTGTCCTCTTTTCTATCATACCATCTCTTTCCCCTCTTACTTTCCTGTAGGCTAAGATACCCAATTGAGTGGGTATGTTATTCCTTCCTCAATCCAAATCCAATAAGAGTAAGGTTGACTTCTTCCCTCTTACCTCCCCCCTCTTCCGCTCCATTGTAAAACCTTTTTTCTTGCCTTTTTTATGTGAGCCAATTTGCCCCATTTTATTTCTTCCTTTCTCCTCCCAATATATTCCACCCTCACCCCTTAATTTTATTTTTAGATATCATCCCTTCATATTTAACTCATCCTATGCTATCTATCTATCCATCTATCTATCTATCTATCTATCTATCTATCTATCTATCTATCTATCTATCTACCTACCTATTTCCTCCAACTACTCTAATAATGAGAAAGTTCTCATGAGTTACAAATATCGTTTTTCCAAGTAGGAATATAAAAAGTCCAACTTTAGTTAGTCTCTCATGATTTCTCTTTCCTGTTTACCTTTTCATGCTTCTCTTTAGTCTTATATTTGAAAGTTAGATTTCCTATTCAGCTCTGGTGTTTTCAGCAGGAATGATTGAAAGTCCTCTATTCCATTGAATATCCATTTTTTCCCCTGAAGCATTATACTCAGTTTTTCTGGGTAGGTGATTCTTGGTTTTAATCCTAGCTCCTCTGACCTCTGGAATTTCATATTTCAATACCTTCCATCCCTTAATGTAGAACCTGCTAGGTCTGGTGTTATCCTAATTGTGTTTCCACAATATTTGAAGTGTTTCTTTCTGGCTGCTTGCAATATCTTCCCCTTGACCTGGGAACTCTGGAATTTGATTACAATATTCCTAATAGTTTTCCTTCTGGGATCTCTTTTGGGAGGTGATTGGTAGATTCTTTCAATTTCTATTTTACCCTCTGCTTCAAAAATATATGGGCAATTTTCCTTGATAATTTCTTGAAAGATGATGTCTAGGTTCTTTTTTTTTTTATTGTGGTTTTCAGGTAGTCCAATAATTTTTAATTTATCTTTCCTGGAACTATTTTCCATATCAGAGGTTTTGCCAATGAAATACTGTGCCTTGTTTTCTATTTTTTCATTCTTTTAGTTCTGTTTTATAATGTCTTGATTTCTCATAAAGTAATTGGCTTTCACTTGTTCCAATCTAATTTTGAAGGAATGCTTTTCTTTTGGACCTTCTTTTCCATTTGGCTAATTCTGCTTTTTGACGCATTTTTTTCCTCGTTGGCTTTTTTAAACCTCTTTTGCATTTAGGTTAATCTATTTTTTAAGGTGCTATTTTCTTCATTATTTTTGGGGGGGCTCCTTTAACAAGCTGTTGACTCATTTTTTCCTGATATTCTTTTACTACTTTCAGTTCTCTTCCCAATTTTTCCTCTACTTCTCTTACTTGACTTTCAAACTCCTTTTTGAGTTCTTCCATGGCCTCAGTTTCCTCATATGTAATATGAGGATAATAATTAGCATTTACTTCTCAGATTTCTTGTGAACATCAAATGAGATAATACTTTTAAAACACTGTGAACTTTAAATTACTATATAAATACAAGGAATCATATATCTTCTAAACCTATCAATTATTGAAAAAGCATATATAATTTTTAAGGAAGTATGCTAGGTGCTTTGGATACAAAGATAAAATGAAGAAAAATCCTCACAGCTCATGCATGTACATGCCTGCACACATGTCCAACACCAACACTGTGCTTCCTTATTTTACATTCTCATCTTCTTTAGACTCTCTGCACACATTATGTTGCTTATCCAGTAGAATGTAAGGGTTAAGAGCAAGTTTTCTGTTTCCTTATGGTTGATATGATTATTCTGGAGTTCTAGCTGCTGTGGAGAGGGCCCCCAGTTCATCAAGGGGGAGAGAAAGAGAGAGAGACAGAGAGAGAGACAGAGAGAGAGAGAGAGACAGAGAGAGAGAGAGAGAGAGAGAGGGAGAGAGAGAGAGAGAGAGAGAGAGAGAGAGAGAGAGAGAGAGAGAATTCCCTTATCCCCAGAATGTTTCACTCTACAGGGAATCTTCAAATGGATTTGTTCTGTTAAAGGAATTTGACCAGAGCTTCAACTCCAAGCCCAAGGGTATTATGCTTTAAATGCTGAGATTTCACTACTCTTTTAGCAAAGTCCATATATGAATAATTTGACTTCTGCACTCAGTATGTAATTGCTCAGAAAGATCTCTGAAAATGGGATCTTATTATGCAGGAGCTTTTTCAGAGCTCCAGTGATTTTTTTTTTTTTTAACATATCTGGCTAAAGCAAATTCAGCTTGTCCTTCCTGAGGATCTAGCACAGATCATGAATCCATTAAGAATAGACTTCTGCCTGATTGAGGATCACTGCTAAGGTCATTTTATTACACACACACACATACACACACACAACTGTGTGTGTGTGTGTGTGTGTGTGTGTGTTTACAGTGGAGCTCATCTTTTATCCCAAGACAACCACAGAGGCTTTCCCAATATTTTGCCTTTAGACTAGCCATGCTTTGGTATACAACAGTACATCCTTAACCAGGAAAAATTGAGGAAATTGGGGATTTCTGAGATCTGACCCTTGTGGCCACAAACAACTACCAGTCCTTTGTTGATCTTTTAAATGAGAAATTTAGACTAATTGATATTTAAAGGTGCTTTTCTTCTCTGATTTCATGAGTTTGTGTATTCAGTTCAGGATCTTAAAATTTTATTGACCTGTTTGACTACGAGCTATTTAGTGAAGCCTAAGTTATTCCTCCAGTTTTATGATACAAGTATTAGTCAAAATGATGTATAACAGTTATTCAAACCAGTCACATTTGTAATCTAATTTTATTTTTACCAGATACAAGACAGGGGAGTCACACTGGGAAGTAAATATCCAGGCAAAAGAGAAAAGAGTCCAAGGGAAATAATTTCATGAAAATTTACTATTAAGTGGAATTCATGATGAGGAGGATTGGAAAAGAGACACTGAAGTAAGGGAGGGTGATGAGTCAAATACCAAATACAGAGACTTTTCCATGGGAAGGGAAAATGGCCAGCAATAAAATACTGAAAATGAAGGCAAACTACAGAACAAGGGACTTTGACACTACTTCAGTGTATAATCTAGAAGGCCAAGGCAAAATAAAACTAATTAGAATAGTCCTGTATGTAGCAAAGAAATTATTTTTAGAAGAAATTTTAGTAAAGCTTGAAAGGATGGGACAGCTTGGAAGAGCATAGGGACATGAAAATAAAGTAGCCACATTCCCAGAACAATAAAAGACAAATAGTCATGAGCACTCAACCAAGGATAAGCCACACAATTTAAAAATATAGATGCAATTGGCAAAACAGAAAATTATAAACTATGAGTAAACAATGCCTCATGAAGAGCCCTTACATTATAGCCATGAGATATTGTTGGAGTTCCATCTCTGCCACTGTTTCAATAAATCCCTTAGGATCTCAGAGACTCAATTTCATAAAGTTGTACAATTAAGGATCTACTATGTGTCAAATGGTTGCAGCTAGGTGACTCAGTGGATAGAACACCAGGCCTGAAGTCAAGAAGATCTAAATTCAAATTTAGCCTCAGACATTTACTCTGTGTGTGACGCTGGGCAACTCACTTAGCTCCATTTGCCTCATTTTCCTCATCTGCAAAATGAACTAAAGAAAAAAAAATGGAAAACCACTCCAGTGTCTTTGCCAAGAATAGCCCAAAGGTAGTTATGAGGAGTTGGACACAACTGAAATGACTGCACAATAACAACAACAAAATGTGTCAAATACTGTGCTAAGTATGGGGAATACAAAGAAAGACAAAAGACAATCTCTGCTTTCAAAGAGCTCACAATCTAAGGCAGAAGTAAAATGCAAACAATTATGTACACACATGCTATATGTAGGATAAACTGTAGAAAATCAGGATAAAGAAGGGACTGGCTTTTAAGGAGAATCATAACATAATTCTTGTGTAAAAAGCTTTTAATTTGGACATTAATGAAGTTAGGAAAACCATGCAACAGAGTTGATAATGGAAAGAATCACAGGCATACAGAACACCTAGTGATAATGACCAGAGTGAGGGGATGGAATCCTTTCTTATTCAAGTAATAACAATTAGGACAATGTTACTGGGTTCATGGAGTAAGTGGTAAGGTGGAAGAAAACTGGACATATAGGAAGGAACCAGGTTGTGAAGAACTTTGAATCACAAGAAGGAGATTCTATATTTGACCCTGGAGGTGTACAAGAGTCATTGAATTTGCTGAATAGATGACAGAGGAGAGAGAGAGAGAGAGGAGAAAGAGAGAGAGACAGAGAGAGAGAGACAGAGAGAGAGAGAGAGAGAGAGAGAAAGTGCTCTATTCAGATCTGCACTTTTGGATGACTAATTTGGCATCTGAATGAAAGATGAATTTAATTAAGGAGAAATCTGTATCAAGGAGACCAAGCCCAAGCTGTTATAAAGATCTGAGCATGAAGTAAGTAAAGAGAGCCTCCACTATAGTGTTGGTAGTGTCAGAGGAAAGAAGGTGACATATTCAAGAGAGATTAGAAAGGTGACATATATAGGCCTTGGCAAAATTGATTATAGCAGGGAGATGAAAGAGAGACTAAGAATTCACAGATGACAGACATTGAGAATTTGTGGGATTGGGAGAATTGTAGTACCATTGATAGAAATAAGAAAGTTCAGAAGGTAAAAAAGAAACTGGGTGAAATATCATGAGTTTATTTTTAGACATGAGTTAAACATCTAGTTTGGAATGTCCAATAAGCAATTAGAGATGTGAGACAGAAGGTTGGCAGATAAATTTGGCTTTGATAAGTAGATTTAAGAATCATTAGCACAATAAGAAAGGATGAATAGGCAGACTTCAGAAAAACCTGAAAAGACTTATATGGATGGATGCTGAATGAAGTGAGCAGAACCAGGAGAACATTGTACACAGTAATGGCTATGTTACACAGTAACAGTGTGATATGATTGATTTTGATAGACTTAGCCCTTCTCAGAAATGCAAGGACCTAAAACAATTCCAAAGGATTCATGATATAAAATGCCATACACATCCAGAGAACTATGGAGTCTGAATGCAGAATGAATCAGATTATTTTCTTTTTGTTTTGTTTTGTTTTCTCATGGGTTCCTCCATTCACTATAATTCTTCTATACAACATGACTAATGTAAAAATAGGAAGGTTTAATAGAAAGGTATATACAGAGACAGTATAAGATTGCATGCTATCTTGGAAAAGGTGGAGGGGATGGATGGGGAGAAAATTTAAAACTTATGGAAATGAATGCAGAAAACTAAGAATAAATCAATTATCTTAATAAAAAAAAAGGATCATTAGCACAGAAAGGATATTTCAACCCATGAAAGCTAATGAGACAGCCAAGTGACATAATAGTATTAAAAGAAGGGGGCATATGAGGGAGTCCTTTTTTAAGAATTAAATGAGAAAATATATGTGAAATATTTTGAAATCACATGCAAATATTTTTTAAAATAAACTTCTTAAAGATAATTTTTTTGTTCATTCATCTGTCTATCTTTCTGTTTACCATCTTTGTGTCTACCTACCCATTATTCACCTGTGCAATTATCAATGTAATAATCTCTCATCTATCTACTTATCTGTTTATTTACTGACCTGTCACCTTCTCCACATATCAGTCTATCTCCGATCTTTCTATCCATCCATCCATCTATCTATCTATCTATCTATCTATCTATCTATCTATCTATCTATCTATCTATGTCTATCTGTCTGCTTATCTATCTATCCGTCTACTCTCATTTGGGGTTGTAGCTGTGATTTCCCTGGTATAGGAAAGTATGAATGAGGACATTGTACTAAAGTAAAGGCTGATCTACTTTATATGACCCAAAGCAAGGCCAATTCATTTGAGAAGCTGAATGAAAATAATTAATTTTTATTTTTTTCCATCTTCTTAAGCTGATCTCTCCTTTAAGAGTTGCTTGCAGGAGGTGGAGCCAAGATGGCAGCGTAGAAGCAGGAAAATGCTACAGCTCCCACATAGCCACCTCAAGTACCCATAAAATATGACTTTAAACAAAGTTTAGGCCTCCAAAACACACAAAAATAGAGAAAAACACATCTCCTACTGAAGGCAGCTCGGCAGGAAGGGCTCATCACAGCATGCTGGGAGCTGAAACCAGCCCAGCCTGAAACTGTGGTTTAGCCCCAGTGTGGCCAGGAGGAGCCGGAGCTGGAGCATTCAGGAGAGCAGATCACCGGCAGCTATGGCAATTTCCAGAACTATCAACCCATAAGAAACCAGGACAAAGTGAAAGTTCAGTGGAACTCAGCTAAATTTGGGGGAGAAAAGAGGTATGGCCAAACTGCCTCCAGGACAAGGAAGCAGCAGATGTGGCAGCCCGGAAGCCACTTCCACATAGCTGCTTCAGAAGCTCCTGGCCTGCAGAGTGCAGGGGGGCCAAGCAATCATTCAGAGGCTAAGTGTTCTCGCGTTGAGCAGCCTGGATCTGGATTGCGGTCCTGGGTGGTGGTCCTGGGGTGCATTTTCAGTGAACCAAAGGTGGTGGAGGCTGCAGTAGCCTCCTAATAGGTCTGGCAATTGCAAAAACCTCAGCAATTTGGGACAGAGCTTTCCCTCTGGAAGCAGAATTCCACAGAGCTAAAAAGTGAAGTAATTGACTGGCAACAACATGAGCAGGCAAAGGAAACAAAGTAAGAACAGCAATCAAACTCTAGATTCCTTCTTGGGGGACAAAAAGGATCAAAGCATGGAACAAGAAGAAGACAACACAGTCAAAACTCCCACACCAAAAGCTTCCAAGAAACATGTAGACTTCCTAAAAGCCATAGATCAGCTTAAGAACAATTTTGAAAACCAAATAAGAGAAGTGGAGGAAAAATTGGGAACAGAAATGAGAACGATGCAAGAAAATCATGAAAAGAGAGTCAACAACCTGACTGAAGAAAATAACAACTTAAAAATAGATTAACACAAATGGCAAAAGAAGCCCAAAAAGCCAAAGAGGAGAAGGATGCCTTAAAAAGTCAAATTTGCCAGATGGAAAAAGAATCTCAAAAGCTCACTTAAGAGAGTAATTCCTTCAGAATTAGAGTGGAGCAAATGGAAGCAAATGACTTTATGAGAAATCAAGATACTATTAAACAGATCCAAACA
>JAQQSV010003832.1:0-14988 GCA_028646515.1 Pseudochirops corinnae | reverse complement strand
TGACATAGGAGAGAATAGACTGGGGAAGGGGGGACACACTGGGATGGCTGTTTTGGGGAGGTGGGTGGGGGAAAGAGGAGGAGAAAATATGTAACTCAAAATCTTGTGGAAATGAATGATGCAAACTATAATAAAAAAAATTTAAAAAAAAAGAAGAAAAGGTGAAAGAAATGACTGAAAAAAAAAAAGAAATTAAATGAGAGGAATAATCCAGGTATACACATACACATACACACATGTGTGTGTATGCCGTCAAGTATGCATATGCATGCATGCATGTATGTGTATGTATATACACATGTGTGTATGTTTATGTATAGAGGCATGTGTGTATATAACCATAAATGCCTATGTGTTTATGAACACATACACATATATTCACCTTTTATCTCTTTATTGCAATTTCTGCTTACCCTTTAAGCACCTCAGAGACTGTTGTATTAGGACTCAAGTGTGGTAATTCCGCCATCCTTGAGGGAGAAAACAGCTTTTTCCCCCAAATCTTTTCTACTTTTCTTCTTTTTCTGTCGTCTTCTTTCTGTTTTCATGCTTGAAAACCTTTAGGGTGACCTTGCTTAATTACATACTTTGCTAAGCTTTTTAAAGACAAGTTTTCCCCCTTCACTGCTTCTCTCTGCAGTGTGAGATGATACTGTTCACAGCTGTCCATTTGCCTTCTTCGTAAGATTTTACCAATGACTTTATGTTCTAACCTGACACTGCCTTTGGCAGCCGTGGTCTCTCTGTTGTGTAAGTCACATGTTTTCTGACTAAGGCATCTTCTAAGCTCTTTTGGTTTCCTTGTAGCAATTATTTTAATTGACTTAACTTCTCAATGATATTATTTAAATTGGTGATGTTACTTTTGTTCTCCATTTTCCAGTTTTTATTTTTAATGATTTGTTTAAAAATTCAGGGTAAACCTTATTAATTAGAGGCCATATCATTTTTCTCATTACATTATTTATCCTTGTGTATTACAAATTCTGATCTTAGCTCTGATAAGTTGATGGTCTGAATGTGTATAGACAACTGATTCAGGAATAACTCCCACATCCATAATAAATATTTTCCTATTTGTCAAAAATGGAATTAATTTCATTCTTTCTGGTATTATTTGGTGCCATGACTGGCACCTACTAATTATTTTTAAAGAAATTATTCATGATACAGTTGTGTGAGATTTCTCTATAATCTACAATTCTTTGACCTCTCCTGTTTCTCCTGAATCATGCTTTTTCTGTCCTCATCTTTTCCCACCTTTGCATATATTGATTTGATTGGGAGGTTCTTGTCAAGTTTTTTCTTAATTTATTTCTTCTATGTTTGTCTACATGAACTGATTTTGATGACTAAGATGCAATTATTTTCATGTTGGTTCACTTATTTGCCAATAACTATCATTACCACCGTGTTATATGATGACCAGAAGTCTCATGATATAATTTTTTGGGATAACTTTTGATTGTATGATTAAGCTCACTGTACCAATTCCTTAATTTGATTTTCCAAAGATTGCCTGCAAGCCATCCTTCTATTTTTCAACATCTTCCTCCTGGTTTTTGTTTGGAATACCACTGTCAAGAAGAAAATGATCTAGCTCTTCCAAAAATATTTCCACTCATTGGTGATTGGATAAGATTCTTACTTTTTAAGTTGTGATAGGATAAGGTTCTTACTTTTTAAGTGGTTATTGTTCAGTTGTTTTTCAGTCATGTCTGACTCTTCATGATTCCATTTGTGGTCTTCTTCACAAAGATACTTGTTTGATTTCCTTTTCCTTTTCAACTGATTTTACAGATGAGGAAGCTGAAGTAAACAGAATTAAGTGACTCACCTAGTGTTACACAGCTAGAAAGTATCTGAGGCCAGATTTGAACTCAGGAAGATGAGTTTGTACTCAGGTAGATGAGCCTTCCTGACTCTAGGCCTGGCACTCTATGCACTGTACTTTACAAATCATAAAGTGCTACATAAATATAAGTTGTTATTCATTGATACATTATACATGGATCAGTAAACTCATAGATATATGTAAGACCTTAACTTCCTGAAGGTAGGAAGGAGGCTGGAAGCAATGGTCTCTGAGATTCCTTCTAGGCCCAAGCTTGATGATTTTAAGATATAGCCAAAAATGCATTATTAAAAAGGTTGGGGGAATATTTGAAAGTCACTAGCAAAAACTGTTAGATTTTCCTTTTTCTTTCTTTCTGAAAACTTTATTTGGGATTCTTTTTTATATCACTTTCATTCTAAATAGATTCTTGCCTTTACAATACAGTTTTCATTTATAAAAAAAAATGAAAGAATGAAAACGGGAAAGAAGGGAAGAAAAAGGAGGAAGGAAGGAAAGAAAGAAGAAAAAATAAAGAGGAGGGAAGAGGACAGGAGAATGAAGAAAAAGTTCATCATTAGCAACACCTAACAATACATACAGTGTTCTGTACTCATAGTCTCCCATCTATACAAAAAAAGCAAGGAAGTGAATTTTCTCATCTTCTTTCATGTTTTCAGTTTTTTTGGTTTAATTTTCATTTATGTTTTTGTAGTCATTGTATCTCTATTGTTTTTCCTGGTACTGCTTACTTAACTACATCAGTTTTATATCTTTTCATTCTTCTCTAAATTCTTCACATATATACTCCTTTATGGTTCAGTAATATTCTATGATTAACATGTACCACTATTCATTTCCCAGTTGATAGGCATCTGATTTGCTTCTAGTTTTTACTAACACAAAAAAAAGCTGCCATGGATATTTTCCTGTGTGTGGAACAAAAATGTTATATTTCAGTATTACTATTCAAAGTTATTAATGCATGGATGCCAAACAGTCCAAAGGATCATCACCATGGCTTTCAATTAGTTTTCTAATAAGCAGGCTTCTTGTTGTCATTGTCTTCAACACTTTTATTCCCAAGTCCACTGGCTGGTTTTTAACATATTTTCAAAGACCAAGAATGGTTCAGTGTCAGTTGTTTGTTGCGTAAAGCCAGGACATGCCAGAAAAGAAAATCCAGTGTTTATTTATTGCATTTATGACAGTGTGAAGCAATTGTCATAAAACATTACTCAAGTCTCTGAGCTCATTACTGGGCATCTGCCCATGTGTGCCATTTGGGAGTTTCTCTAAGCTGAGCCAGCTGTGACACTGGAGATGTGTCATGTCCTTGCTTGCCAGAGCCAAGAAAAAAAGTGACCCATTTCCACCTTACCAAAGACTATCAGGAAATAGGATATAATGATGACTTTCATTTACACAGCACATTTCAGTTTACCAAGTACTTGGCTATATGAGGCAGGTAGTACAAATGTTATTACCATTTTACAGACAAGAATATTGAACCTTAGAATCTAGAGTTGGAGTTAGGAAAGCCAGGTCCGGGTCTTACCTCTACCACTGACTAGCTGTATGACTGAGGGCAAGTCATTATTCCTTCCCTATAGGGTAGGCTTGTAGGCTTACTTGACTTAAAGCTCTCGACCAAAAAACCTGAAAACACATGAAAGTTATCCTTTAGTATACTACTTTACCACCAGGTGGGGCTGTTAGCTACTACCTTGATCCTATTAAAAACGAAAGCTTTTGGAGAAAGGTGTTGCAATGCTGCATTGTGTACATTCACTCCATTGGGTAGAGATGTTGAGTAAGTTCTGAGCTCCATAGTCTTCTGTGAAGAGTCAGCAACTTTCTCTGCTTCAGCCCTGTCTTTCTCTGCAGAGAGGCATAAATTGGCTCTCAAGGGGTTATAGATTATTGTGCACATATCCAGTCAAAAATTAACTCTCTGGCTATCACCTCTGACAAAGCCAACATCTTCCTTGGGCAAGGGATATTCCTGGGCCATAGTTATGTGACTTTGATGTAATACAGTTGATGCTCCACAGAAGAAGACAAACATGCTTGGCTTCATCCATTTGACATAGATTTGGTAAGGAAATAAACCACATTTTACACTTATAAAACAATACATTAAAAATGTGTCCTGAGAGTCTATGCACCTGTTGTTCTCCCAGCAGAACTCAGACAGTACATAAGCAGCTTCAAATTTATTAGTTCTAGGAAATGTATATTCAGTTTGCTCAGTGCCCTAGGGCCACTCATTCTTCCAGTGGGCAAATTATTGTAGAAAATAAAGTACAGTTGCCACTTGAGGTTCAACTCACACATCTGAGGTGGTGTTAGCATTTAGTGGAAGACTGACATTGGAACTGAAAATAGGAAGGAGAATGTTTTTCATACAGTAGAAGCTCATTAAATACTTTAAGGATGAAGTAGGAAAGAATGTGGAGTTTACAAACATTGCAAAACTGGATAATTGCATCTGAACCAGAAGTTACTGAGGTAACAGAGTCAGGATAGGGGATAAAGAGGACACACAAAAAGAGATACATAAAAAAAAATAAAGTGCACCAAATATATTTTCTTATTGTATATATTCTTATCTTATCAACAGATATATGGTACAGTGGATAAAGCATATGCTACATACATTATTTCATTTGATTTTTACAATTTTTTGTTGAGGTAGGCCTTCCAACTGTTATTACTACCCACATTTAGTAGAAGAGAAACCTAAAGGTTAGAAAGATTGCATGACTTGCTCTGTTCACAGAATCAGTAAGTAGCACACAGAAGATTAAACCCAGGATTTGACTGACTCCAAATCTAAGTCCATAATGTTTGTGGCCATCATTTTCTCAGTCACTTAAACTCAAAACCTTAGATGTATAATGAACTTCTTCCACTCTTTTGTCTTTATCTCCCATTAGTCACATGTTCATTTTTCCTTTTCAGTATCTTTCTGAATCATTTGGCAGAAGTTCACAATCACCTGGTGTCTAGCTTTTGCAAAAGACTCCTAGTTGCTCTATACCTTCAAAATTCTTGCCCCACAATCCATTCTGTAGTCAACTGCTGGAAGAACCATCTTCTAGGGTTGGTGTTAGTAAACAGTCCACTCAAAATCCTTCAGTTGTTGGCCATATGTTCAAAGTCCACTGTAGCCTAGGGGTTAGAGAACTATCTTTAGAGTGAGAGAAACCTGTGTTGCTACTTGTCTCTGGCATAGTGACAGTTGACTATTGTATTTTGTGACCCTTAAGGAGGCAAACCTCCTTAAGGATGATTGAATGATTGAGTTGATTGAATGATTGAGTTACTAAGTGATTAACTGACTAATCTGGTGAATGTCAGATGACCACTTATGTCATCATTCTCTACTTTACTGAACAGACTTGTTTGATATAAAGATGAAGGATGTTGCATCTATAAGAGTTAAATGCCAAATTAGAAAGTGTGGTTTTAAATTAAAAAGTAAAAGAAACCAAGGAAAAAACAAGGAGTTTTCTAAAGAAGAAATACATACTACGAACAACTATCTGAAAAATGTTCAAAATCGCTACCAATTAGAAAAATACAAAAAAACCCAAAAAGATGACTTAAAGGGACCACATCACGCCCATAAAGCTAAAAAATTAAAGATGGGAAAACTCATTGTTGTATAGTTGTTTAAAGACTAAAACACAGAGCATGAATTCCTTGTTAGTGGCATTCATTGTATAATTTTTTAAAAGAAATGATTATATAAAGAAAGGGGCCATATTCCCAAGAAATTATTAAAAAGACATACATATAAAATGTATAAATTCATACAATCTTCACATATTTCTCTGAATTATGCTTACTTGTCATGCTTTAAAGTACAGTAGCATTCAATTGTATTCACATACAATATATTGTTCAGCCTTTCCTTGATTGTCAAGTAGGGTTTTTTGTTTGTTTGTTTTTAGCTTGTTGTTATCATAAGTAGTGCTGCTGAGAACACGTTTCTATAAGTGTCTTTTCTTGCTTTTGATAATCTTTCAGGGATATAGTCCCTGAGTAATTTTCTTTATATAACTGCATTAACAAAAAACCACCTCAGAATAAATTCTACCAGTAATGAATTAGGATTCTATGTTCTGGTCTTTAAATGGAAATATTATGATTTATTTTCCAATCATTTAACCTCTTGTAATGGGAATGGGAATTTTAAGATCTTCCCTGCCCCTTAATAGACCTAGGAAGGGAGCTTGAAGATCTCCCCTGTTGTGAAGACAAACTCTGCCCCCTAGAGCCCACAGGAAGCTTCCCTGCTATGAAGATAATCTCTGACCCCTGCAAGGCTGAATGTAGTCACGTTGAGCCTATGGTGGGAAGAGTTTTGCTAAGGAGAAGAGAAGCCCACAGAAAGGCAGTGGAGAGCTAGACAGACAGTTGGAGACAGTTGGGGACAGAGGAGCTTAGGCAAGGAGATAGAAAGTTTTGTGAGTAAATATTGATCTTATATTGGTTTGTGGCAAGGCTAAAGGATGGCATGGCTTTCAGCATTATTATGGCTTCTGATTATCTTTGGTACTATGATGGAATCGGCTTAATGGTTTTGGGATTTGGTTTTCTGGTGTCTAAATAAATCCTTCAGCTTTATTCTCTATCTGGAGAATTTGGCATATTTTGTGATCAAATGTCATGTGATACTTATAGTCATATTCTTTATTGTGATTGTAGGCTCTGTAAATATTGCGTTTGTGCTACATTTGGCAGCAAGGATGGGATTGTGAAATATAAGACTTCTAGTTGGAGGCAGAAGGGATTTAGAAGAATAAATGGCTATCCCAGAATGGGAGGATTTGCCTTAGGCCTCTTTAGCAAGAGAGTGGTTCTTTAAAAGGACAGGACTCTGAAAACTGGGAACAAAGGCTGCAGCTGGGAGAACCTAGAGATTTAGAAACATGTTTATGAAGAATACCAATAAAACCTGGGAAAGAGTTGGAGGCCGTGAGTAGAAGAGGCTGGGTTTTACCAACAGGCTACTGTATTGTGTGTAAAAGCAGAGACAAGCTGTTACAAGAGTTGGCTAAGTGCCAGCATTCGCACCCTCCTTTGCAAGACCAAACTGGAGAGTCTCTGGAAGCAGAGAGGGTGTTGTAAATTTGGCTCAGAAAAAAAAGCAAAAAAGTAACAGGAAAATTCATACAGCTTTGGTAGGCTGAGCCTAGTTGCTATGACAACGACTCCCTAGAAAGTCCATGTGTTGTAGAGAATGTTGATACAATGTTATAGAATGTTACATTGTTTCATTATGAAGCCTTTACAGGGGCAAAAGCTTGCCCCATACTGAGAAGAAGGCAGGAGAGTCAGGGAGGGTAAGCGGTATTCAAGGAGATAACTTAAGGATTTCCGTCAACAGGAGATTACTGATATTTTGAGCAGATTCACCCAAAGGATGGGAGAATCCTTAGTGTCGTGGATGGTGAGAATCACGTATGAGGGAGCTGCTGGGACAGTGCTAGACAGAGTGGATTGCTTGAGATTTGTGAATATCTGCCAGAATCCTTTTGTCCAGCAAGCTTTTAGAGACTTTCATCTGGCAGGAGGTGACACAATGACCAGTCTGTTAGCTTTAGCTGCTGCTGGATGCGATAGAATGTATCCACTTATTCTACATGGCCTAGTGGAGACAGACCCTGGTGCTCACTTAGAGACTGCATGAGAAAGCTGAAAGAAGTAATGAGAACTGCTATTGTGGTTAGAGATGCAGATACGTATCATGAAATCCCCTTAGCAGTTCCTCATAGAAATATCATGGTGGAGACAGCTTCTCCTGCTTATAAACACCTACTTCTAACTCTACTAATTGGTGAAATAGGGAACCCTCTGTGAGAGGTGCTGGATAAGATTTCACAGCTAAGTGACTTTGGAGAATGGGGAAAAGATAAATTTCCTTGAGAGAGAAGAGTAAATAGCCAGTGGATTCAAATTCAGAACTGATTGCCAAGAAAAGAACTGTTTATGGCTTTATTGAGAGCAGGGGCTGATTTTAGAAAAATTGATGATATTCCAACCAATGTACTATTCAAAATGTATCAAGAAAATGGGCTTGATATTAGACAGAATAGAGAATCGAGAACTGCCCCTACACATGCTCCTGAACCATTGTATTCAAGTCTGTCACACCTTCAGGGAGACTCAGATTAAAGAAAGTGCTGGGATAGGTGGAAGTGGTCAGTGTGCTGAACCTATGGCAGTGTATCAAGCCATTAGAATAGAGTGAGGAGTTCAGTGTCATAAATTCTCCTGTGCATGAGGTTATGATAGTGAGCCCATGGACTCCAGAAGCACGGCTGACCCTATATTTGTCTCTTTTTGTCTTTTGGTCTGTTAAATTTGTTTGTGAGATTTGTTTTCTACAGATTTGGTACCCTCCACCTGCAGATGCCTGATTGCTTAAGCCAGATGTCATCCCCTTTCCATCACTGTGATGTGTCACCTCCTGGACCTGGCATTGCCCAAGCTCCAGATGACAGCTAAAGAACCGAACTCTCTGGGGTGGCTACATGGCACAGTGAATAGAGCACTGGCCCTGGAGTCAGGAGGACCTGAGTTCAAATCTGGTCTTAGACATTTGACATACTAGCTGTGTGACCTTGGGCAAATCACTTAACCCCAATTGCCCTGCCCTCCCCCTTCCAAAAACAAAAACAAAAACAAAAAAAAGAACTGAACTCTCGAATGGGACCTTCTTGGAGCAGGGACAGCTCTATCTCCATTTCCAGCTTGAAGCAGCTTTAAAGAAAAGACCTTTGCCCCTTACCCCAAGATTTTAGGCCTCATTTTTTCAAGGGGGGAAGGATAGGGCACTTGAAGCCCAAGCCCCCACCATAAGCTATTGTTTTATATGCAAAGTTTTTCCATTATCCCTGCTATTTTATTGCAAAGTTCTGTTGACACCAGTTTTTTTTCCACCAGTAATCCCTAAACTCTCATTTATTGTTAATATACTTTTGCTATGTAAGGGACATGAAAGATCTTGGGGCCAAATGTAATGGGAATGGGAATTTGAAGATCTTCCTTGCCCCTTAATAGACCTAGGGGGGAGTTTGAAGACCTCTCCTGCTGTGAAGAGAAATTCTGCCCCCTAGAGCCCACAGGAAGCTTCCCTGCTGTGAAGATAATCTCTGCCCCCTGATAAGCTGAATATAGTAACATGGAGCCTTTGGTGTGGAGAAGTTTTGCTGAGGAGAAGACGAGCCCAAAGGAAGCTGGTAGAGAGGCAGATAGGCAGTTGGGGACGGATGAGCTTAGGCAAGGAGATAGAGAATTTTGTGAGTAAATATTGATCTTGTATTGGTTTGTGGGAAGGCTAAAGGATGGCATGGCTCTCAGTGTTATTATGGCTTCTGAATATCTTTGGTACTATGATGAATTGGCTTACTGATTTTGGGATTTGTTTTTCTAGTGTCTAAATAAATCCTTCAGCTTTATGCTCTATCTGGAGAGTTTGGCATATTTTGCAATCAAAAATCATGTGATACTTATAGTCACAGTCTTCATTGTGATTGTGGAGGCTGTAAATATTGCATTGGCACTACACCTGTTTACATTTTTAGCTTTATGGGTGTGAAGTGATGCCTCAAAGTCATGTTTATTTTTATTTTTCTAATTGGTAATGATTTTGAACATTTTGCAGATGGTTGTTGATAGTGTGCATTTCTTCTTTATAAAACTCCAGCTATTTTTTTTTTTACTATTCTCTTGAAGAATGGTTTGTATATTTGCATCAGTTCCCTATATAATTTGGATGACATGCTTCTATCAGAGTATTTAATATAAAAATATTTAATTCACATAATTTCTTCTTATTTAGTTGCATTGATTTTATTTATACACTGTTTTTAATTTCATATGATCAGTATGATGTCATCCAAAGAGGGCTAGCTGGTAGGTGTAAAGCCAAGCACAAGCAGCTCTCCTGAGGACTGCTGCTGTGAATAGCTTTAAGATTCCAATCACATAGTATAGTGAACTCTCTATTTATTCAGCAATAAACTAAAGCAAAACATTCACAGAAACCAAAGTTCAACATTCACAGCTATATAAGATAACACTTTATTACTAAAGTGGCCAAATAGTTTTAAACAAAAGCTGTTATTCAGTAAGTTCCTATCTGAATCAATCAGTATAAAGTACCCATTTAACTTCTTCTTTCATCTTGATTAGAGACTGGCTTCCAATCATCCTTAACTCAATCATCCTTAAAGAGCAATCATCCTTAAGAGGTACAAAGTACAGAGTACAAAGGTCTCCTACCCCAAGGTCACATTGTCTTAATCTCTCAACCAGCACTAAGTACCCAAGTGAAGATCCTTTCATCTTGACTTGCCCTGACTTCCAAACTACATGGCTTCTCTTCCATACTCCCCTCTCTTGCCTGAATTCACCCAACTGTCACTTGGATTCACAGGTAGGCAGCTCCCAGCTCCTGATCCAGCCCTCAGTCCAGCTACACATATCAAGCTTAGTAGAGCCACAACAACATTCATGCACATTGCTGGCACTATCATCAATTCACTTTCTTCCTGTGTGTTGATTTCAACACAGACCAACAAACAGGGTCTCTGTCTGAGAAATCAACACAAATCATCATTTAGTAAAGTCCCAGGACCTCTGAAAACATCACTAAAACCCTCCTTCAGGACTTCTGTAAACAGACAGCAGGAAAGTCCTCTTTCAGGGCTTCTCAACCAGCAGTAAGGTCCCAGGGATTGTGGAACAAGAGCAATGTCCTCTATCAACAGACAGATCTGACAAAGTAACATCAACACAGACAAATTGCTGGCACTACAGTCATCCTTCTTCCCAGTTCTGCTCAGTTCTAGCTGTGCTTGAGCTTTTATATCATCAGCTCCTTCCTATTCCACCCTCCTCTTATGTCCTTCCTATTCCAGTCTTTGGCAAGTTCCTCCCACCGTGGGCCTCACAGCTTCTGTTTCTAACAAAGATTTTATATAATCACAGGTGAGGCTCAAAGACACTTGAATAACTGAAACAAGGAGCTAAATATTTGAATACTGAGACAAGGAGTTAAGTACTCCTTTGCCTGCTATTATAATGGACACATAGACAACTTCCTTACTGTAATGGTATCCTGTGGATATCAAGATAATTTGAGAAGCTTTCTTGTACATTAGGTAAATTCCTTGGTTGAACTCCTTGGTTCATGAGAACATGTTTGTTGATTACAAAAAAAGCGGTAGATTCAGTACAGAAAAATGCTGTCTTAAAATCATTTATTAAGCACCTATATGCTAAGCACTGAATATATAAGTAAAAAGAATGATAATAATACTTGTTCTTAAAAATGTCTCTTCTGATGGAGAAGGCAGCAGCTACATATAAATTATATACAGAATAAATATTAAGAAAATTAATATAAACAAATTCAAGGAAGTCAAATACAAGACACTGAAGACAAGAACTGGCTACTAAAGGTAGAGAGATGAATAAACAAAAGAAAATGCCAACTAGCCTAAAAAAATTATTACAAATCTAACTACATAACAATTGTAAGAAAAAACATGAATTTTCCACAGAGACTATGGTAATACATGAAAAAAAATAAAGCAAGAGATTTTTGGGGATGAAAAACCCCATCTAAAATTTAATCAAGAACACAGATTTCTCAGGATAGGAACAGGAATTTTATTCTCTTCCCCCTCCCCCCCAGGAGAGGCGAGTTATAAATGGCAGAATAAGAATTTACATGCTAACACAGTCCAACCCCCTCCCCCTGGTTGTCCTTTTTCCCATTGGCTGAGAGGTGGTCTCAAGTCTCCCCACAAAAATCTTCCCCAGTGGCAAATAACAAGGAAGCCTGACACTATCCCTCAGTGGCAGGGAGGTGGGCTTGCAAAGAACAGAGAAATGGAGAATTGCCAATTCAAATGTACCTATCCTTATTTGGCAAACGCCAAAGTGAAGAAGGGAGGGACTAAGAGCTTAATGATGATTGACAGCAAGGGAAAGGGGGAAGAGTCCTGAAGCAAGGGAGGGGGAGGGAGACAGGTCACCAGCAAGGTTGGAGGTTGAAAGGCTCCTAAAAGGGCTTGCTGCTGATTGACAGCAGCAGAGGGGAAAGAGGGAAGTTTACGATCAAAACTGCCTGAGAAGTTTTCACTGCCCAGACAAGATTAAGAAGAGAAAAGAAAAACTCTTGAGGAAAGCATTGCAAAGAGAATAAGTAGCTTAGAATACAACGTGGTATATCTTATCCAAAGAAATGCAATCCCTGAAAATTAGAATATACCAAATGAAACAAATGATTCATGAAACAACAAGAAATATTAGAATGAAATAAAAACACTAAAAAAGAAAGAAAACATGCGGCATCTGATATCCAATATAGTTCATTGACATAGAAAAAGGTCAAGTGATAATTAAAAAATTATTGAACTTCTTGAAAACCATGATTTAAAAAAAGCCTGTATACTCTTTTTCATACATTCATAAAGGAAAGCTGCCCATGTCTATTAGAACTAGTCAAAGTAAAGAAGCAAAGAGTTCCCTGATCACTTCTTGAAAGGAACTACAAAGCGAAATGTTTAAAGAATTCCATAGCCAAAATCTCATTTCCATGTCAAAGAAAAAGTGTTGTAAACATTGAAGAAATTCAAGGACCAAGGAACTCAGGTCAGAATGACATAAGACTTGTCGGCTTTTCTTAAAAACCAAAAGAGATCTTGGAATACAACATCCCAAAAGACAAAAGGGAATTCTGGTATATTGATGCAATGGAATATGATTGAACCATAAGAAATTATGAAAGAGACAATTTCAGAGAATCTTGAGAACTATGAACTGACACAGAATGGTGAAGTGAACAGAACCAGGAGAACAATTTTATACAAGTACTCTGGTTAATCCAATGACCAATCGTGTCTCCAAGGAACCCCTGACAAATAATATTGTCCTCTTCCTGACCAGGAGACCTAGATATTTGACATGGCCACTGTGTAAATTTGTTTTGTTTGACAATATTTGTTTGTCAATAAGTTTTGCCTCTGTTTTATTTTGTCTGGTCAGTTTAGTTTAGTTTTGCCTTTTTGTGTGTTAGTTGGGAGGAGGCAAGGGGAAGGTAGGATAGCAAGAGTGATGTCTGAAAGAGGGCATTTAAAACACTGAAAATGTGTAGAAGATAATAGAAGGAAGTTAAAAGAAAAGCACTGACAAGCTGGAGAGTTTTAATAGTAAAGTATAGAATTTGTTATATGCTTTTAAAAATCAAGTGATATAGTTCTTTTAGTGTTAGTCCCTTCCCTCTATTCATTATCTCTGATTTATTTTGTATATTCTTATTTGTACAGATTGTTTGTGTTTTCTTTTATCTGCTAGAGTTCCTTCAGAGTCCGAACTGTCTTTTGTCTTTCATTGTATCCCCAGCACTTACCACTATGACAGACACATAGTAGATACTTAATAAATCCTTATTAACTTATTCATTACTCACTGTTTCATAAAGAACCCTTTTATATTTCTGCTCTGTTTGTGGAAATGTTCTTTTTTATTTTGAAGTTCAGAATAAAAAACAAAATTAGTTTAAAATAAGTACCTCTAAGGGTATAAAACAGTGATTTTTGAATTCTGAGGGAGAAGATAGTTTCTGAGGTGAATCCAGAAAAGCCTCATGTAGGAGGTGTCCTAGGCAAAATGTGAAATTTCTCAAGAAAACACCCTTAAACTGTGGAGGCAAAATTCCTTTGTGTTTGTCCTCTGGTTAGATTTCTAAAGTGGTGCCTAAAACCAGTAATTTCTGGCTACCATCTTAGCAGCAGGGCCTCAGGCTCCATTTTCCAATTTCCCTTGGAATACATATTATAAAACTTCATCTCTGTGGTGCTTGAACGAAGCCCTAACACATTCCCATCGTCATCTAAATGATATATAAGCCTTTTTTTGATTGTTAATGCCCTAGAGGTATTTGAACTCAAACTCTAATAATTACAGTTCTTATGCTGTATTTATAAAATACTAATTATATAATTCATTGCCTTTTTAAAGAGGCTGAACTTTCTAATTCCTGGATCTATTATTTTCCTCCTTATATAGGAGACAACCAAAATGCAAAATAAATACGTCCTATAAATGCCCATTTGTTTTCTTGAATACAGTAAGTTCAATGAAAGATGACTAGGAATGTTACTTGAATGGAATGAAAAACTTGAGAATAGCTCTAATACAGGAGTGAAGAAGTGGTTTTTAATATCTCTAATAATGTTCCTCACTGAACTACAAACAATTCAAACCCAGGTCCTTCTATTTTAAGTTGCTTCTTGTCATCCCACCCATCATTGCCTCCAAATCATATATTTCTTCACAGTCATTCTGTACCACTGTGGCTAAGTTTATTCTAATGCTTCTTGAAAGATCTCGGTGGATATTCAATAGAGTTCTCCTCTTAGAGGTGGTGAAAGAAGCTGGGCATATTACTTTTCTCCCTGTTGTTATGATATCATAACCCAACTGGATCCAATAAAAAACAATATGTCAGAAACATACAGAATCATAGGGAAATGACATACTACAATGGAAGGAATGGTAAGCTTGGAATCAAGAGAATGGTTTTCCTGATTATTGGTTTCGTTAATAATTCTACCTATTTTATTAATCTAAAAAACACCCTTCTTAGAAAGGTCCATAGGGTTTACCAAACTACCAAAAATTTCCATGACTTGTAAAAAAAATTGAGGACCCCTGGTTTACAGTTAAATGAACTGTTTTCAATGACTAGAACAGCATTACTTTTTCTTCTTATTTTCCCATCTATATTACACCAACTTACTTTCTCTCTGACCTCCTAATAGAAGGATTCTCTTATTACACGCACACATATGCTCACGTCAAAACACTTGTCTGTGTCTAAGCATTCATGGTTGGTTCTGTACTTTCAGCTTTCTGTCAAGGGTTGAAGATGTGTTTCATCATCAGTTTTTTGAAATCCTAATTAGATGCCACTTTGATCAGATTTCTGAGGTCTTTCAAAGTTGTTTGTCATATTTATCTTGTGGCAGTTCCTTAAATTACTGTCCTGGTTCTGTAAACTTCTGCATTAGCTCTGTATTTCTCTGAATCCATTAAATTTCTCATTTCTTTTTTTTTTTTTAAAACAA
>JAQQSV010003831.1:0-14988 GCA_028646515.1 Pseudochirops corinnae | reverse complement strand
GAAAAGTCAGAGGGGTGAGGGGGGAAGACATAGGAGAGAATAGACTGGGGGAGGGGGATACACTGGGATGGCTGTTTTGGGGTGGTGGGTAGGGGAAAGATGGGGAGAAAATATGTAACTGAAAATCTTGTGGAAATGAATGATACAAACTAAAATAAAATTAAAAAAAAAAGTAGAAAGGGTTAGATGTCTCTCAGAAAAAGTATTTGTGCCAGAAGGGAAGTGAAGATTCCAATTCATGAAATTCTTGGAGACTTTGGGGAGTTTTCATTTCAGATCTGGATTGTGATTTAGAAGACATCAGACCTTGGTGGACCAATACAGAAGCTCTCTGGCCGGTTTTAATCAGTTCCGAAGAGGATTTGGGCAAGGGAAGACAGGAGAGGTTTTAAGAACCTGGAGTTTTTTGAAACCCTGTGATTTCACTGGAACTCTCATGGGGTGCCCTGAAATGGCTTCATGAGTCTAGGGATTCCCTGGCTTAAAGCCAATTTGGGCTCAAAGTATACACTGGGATCATAGGATTTAAATTGTAAAGGACCTTAGAGACCAAAGAGTGATAGATGTAAATTTGGAAGGGGCCTGAAAGGCCAGAAAGCACTCCCCACTCATTTTATAGACGAGGAAACTGAACCCAGGTAACGTGTTTTTGTTCAATTGTTTCAACCATGTCTGACTCTTCGTGACCCCATTTGGGGTTTTCTTGGCAAAGATAGTGGAGTGGTTTGTCATTTCCTTCTCCAGCTCATTTTACAAATGAGGAAATGGAGGCAAATAGGGTTAAGTGACTTCCCCCCAACTAATAAGTGACTGAGGCCAGATTTGAACTCGGATCTTCTCGATTCCACACTCAGCAATATGTCTACTGCAAAACCTAGCTGACAGTAACATATTAATAAGTAACAAAGACAGAATTTCAACTTAGATCTCCCTACTCCAAATACAGTACCCTTTCCATTATGCTCCTACTCATCCCAGTTTAAATCCTCACCTCATGGGATAGTCCCATGAGTCTGAGAGATATCATGTTCACTTTCCATGCTTCTGAGGTCCCCTCTGCTGCTCACTAGTGGTGAATATATGTTTGCTCTCTTGTAGGGTCATCCCATATCTCAGAAATGGCTTAATTTCTGTGGCCTGTACTACATGCTAAAGGGGAAATGCCAGAAATGCTCACATTTCTGATGAAGGGGAAGAGTGACTTCCTGTTGTAGAAAGCTGGGTATAAAAGATCACTAAGTATTGGAGGAGTAAGCAACATTTCAGGTTGATTAATTTCATGCTAGTGTATAGGTCATTGCTGACAATAAATTGTGATTGTTTTTCAGAGTTCCAGAGATCAGGAAATCAGAAATGTAGTTTTAATCCCAACTTGGATTAGGGATGCTTTATCAAGTGTTTACTAGATGTTTAGTTAGTACTTAATAAACATTTCTTATGCTATTGAAATGGCACCTTGTGGGTAAAAAAAGCAAAAACCCAAACCCAAGCTCCTCAAAACAGAAGACAGATTTTTCCAGCCTCGGGTTTCTACAATTTCATCATATTTCATGGATTTTTCCATTATGGTGTTTTTGTGAATTATGAAGTCACTTTTGGAAAATGTCACATTCAATTTGTAGACTTTGTCTTCCGTGTTTGTGAAATTTCTCAAAATGTTCCGATTGAAGAAGCAGGAAGAAAAAGGGTACCTCATACTTACTGCCTTTTCTTCTCAGGATTTATGGAAATTTGCCATCACCTGGGCACATTGAGTGGGTTAAGAGTAAATTCAAATGAAATTGGAATGTGTAGATTCTACACTGAGGAACACTCTATTTGCCCCCCTTTTACCTTGGTATTTCACCTTCTCGACCAATTAGCAATGAGTTTCTTAAGTGAATAACCCTGAAGTTGCCCTTGAGAATTAAACCAAACCAGGGATTCAGAAACAAAAATGAATTTTAAGATAACTTATTCAGAACATTCCCAAAGTTGCAGTCGGATGGGAGACATGGAGAGAGAATGGAAAGGTATGCTACTACTAGCAAAGGCATCCTTGGCTGATCTAACTTTCTAATTTGGCATCGTTAAAGAGTAACTAATTATCCACATCCAGAGAAAGAACTACAGAATCTGAATGCAGATCGAAGCAAACTACTTGCTCTCTTTTGTGTTTTGTTTTGTTCTTTTTTTCTTGTTGTTCACTCCATTGGCTATAATCCTTCTTTACAACTTGACTAATGTTTAATGTGAAGGTATTTGTAGAACCTATATCGGATTGCATGCCACCATGAGGGAAAGGGAGGAGGAGAAGGGGAGAGACTCAAGGGATTGTGGAACTGGATGTTGTTAATTAAAAGTAAATAAATAAACAAATAAAGGAAAATTAATGATATTATGAGTTCATAAAGAGAAAAACAGGATAAAAAATAAATGCCTTAGATGCTCAAGTTTTTGAGAAAAAAATTAGACTTTGCAAGAGAATGCAGACTGAGATAATAAAGTTAAATCACTGGGAGACAGTATTCTATGTTGTATGGGGAAGGATGGCTACAGCAAAAACTTGTTATAAAATATGACCTCAGAAGAGAATTATGGGGCGTTATGAAGGCAGTATGATATGATAGAGCATATCTTAGACTTGAATCCAGGGGGAGGACTGAGTTAAAATCTAGTTTTCATGTGACTTTGGGTGAATCACACAGTCTTGCTGAGACAGATCCCTCATCTATAAAATGGATATTATTCAAAAATAATAATATTTGCAATACCTGTCCCTCACAGGTGCTGTGAGGAAAGAACTTTGCAAATCCTAAAGTACTTTAGAAATGTGAGTTATGATTACCATTACTTATGATCCATACCCAGAAAGTTTTCATGTAAACTAATGACAAAAGACAATCATTATCAAAGTCCAGGTGACCAAACACAAATGAATGAAGAGGAGGAGAGGGCAAAAATACCTGCTGAGGACCATGTTTCAGAACAGTGGCATTGCATGCAGATATGCAAAGGAAAGCTGTTGTCGATAGTTACAATGTAGACGTATTAGCATTTAATATCTTTGAGTGAATTTCACACCTAGGGAGGTCCCTCTTTACTTATGGAATGTTAGAGCTCTAGCTAAGATACCTTAGTGACCATCTAAAGCAGCCTCTCTCCTCCCAGTCTACAGATAAGAATGGTGAGGCTTAGAGAAGGAAGGTGACTTGTTCATGGTCACACAGCACATATGGGCCAGAGTCAGGACTAGACTTGAGAACTTCTTACTCTTAAGATTAGTGCTCTTTCTTCTATACCCCATGACTTTTTTTTCAGATGAGATCCATACTCAAGATAGTTTTTTAAAAAATAAGAAAAGCTCAGCAGGCTAAGAAACATGGAATTTCACCACACTTCTGGTGCCCTTTGCCTTTAAAAATTCTTATTTGTGTCTGAGTCTACCCTTCTTGCACAATTAATAAAATGAATGACCCTCTTCTAAATTTAAAAGTACATATCCCACATCCTTAAAGCTGAGAATCCCAGCTGGGAACCTGAAAGGCGTGAAATGCACAGTAATCACCTCACATCAATAGAAACTGATCCTCAAGCTGTAATTCCATGATAAATGTCTCTATGACACTTGCCTACTATTGGGTTATGCCCCAGAGACAAATGTCAAGAGATGAAGAGAGAGGAGAGGGAGGAAAAGACTGGGAGTAGAGCTGTTGGTGTGGTTTGAATGGAGAATCAGTTTGCTTCACAAGAGAAGTGACTGGGTGATAAAATAACAACAGTAAAAAAAAAATGTAGCTGTACAGAATGCTTTCCAGTTAAAATATACTTTACATGTAATATCAGATTTGATCATCAAAACAAACTTATGAGGTAAAAATAATGACTTACATTTATCCTTATAACCACCCTATAAGGAGGGTAATAGTCATAACTGACATTTATATAGAACTTCAAAGGTTTGAAAATCACTTTACTTACATTATCTCATTTGAACTTCATGACAAGGAGGAACTCTTTCTTACAGATTAAGAAACTGAGGCCCCAAAGAGCTGAAGTGATTTGTGTATAATCCCGTAACTAGGGAGTATTAGAGACAGGTACTCTTGACTCCCAATCCGTCATTGTTATTAACTTGTCTTACACAGAAGGAAACTGAGGCCCCAAAGAGATGAAGGCAGAGGAAAAAAGCATTGGCTTTGGAGTCAGATGATCTTGGTTCATATTCTTCCTCTGATGTTGACTAATCTGTTTGACTTTGGGCAAGTCATTGAATTTCCCTGAATCTGTTTCCTCAGCTGTCAGATGAAGAGATCTCTGAGGCCTCTTCTAGATCTAGACTTGATATTAGGCCTATTGTAATAGTTGAAAAGGGCATTCAGTGGCTTCTCCAAAGTCCTACAGCTCCCACTTGAAGCCCCATTTTCTGACTCCAAGGCCAGCTTTCTGCTATGTTGTGCATCTCACTGAGAGGTTGCTTTGCATGGCTGATGCTGCAAAGATCTGGGTCCAAACTCTGCCTCGGGCATTTACGAAATGTGTCAACAAGGGTAAGTTACTTCCTGTCTCTGGGCTTTTGTTTCTTTAATTGTAAAATGAGAATAATAAAACCCATTGTACCTATTTCACATGTTTGTTGTGGATATAAAAAACAATAATGTATTTAAAAAAGAGTTTTGCCCAATTTAAATCACTGGGTTTGGAGCCTGGAGTCACTCCTCTTCCTGAGTTCAAATTCAACCTCATTCCCTGGGCAAGTCACTTAACCCGGTTTGCCTCAGTTTCCTCATCTGTAAAATGAGTTGGAGAAGGAAATGACAAAGCACTCCAGTGTCTTTGCCAAGAAAGCCTCAAAATGGGGTCACAAAGAGTTTGAACAAGACTGAAAAATGACTGAACAAAACCAAGCCACCCCAAAAAACCCAACCCATTTTGAAATGTCAAAAGAGAGAAACAAACAAAAAAATCCTATTCAGAGTAAGTCAGGGCCCAGAACAGAGGTATCCTAGTTGTGGTACCATAGGCAAATGACTTCATTATTCTTGACCTGGAGGGAATTGATGGAATTGGACAATCTCTTCCAATTCCAAGAAGCTATAGAATTAATGAATACAACAATGTTGGAAAGATGGAGTAAAAAAAAGATATTATTCTGACTAGTCAGTCCAAAGATCTGGAAATGTGTTCTTAGTGTTCTTTAAAAGTCTGAGTAGTGTGGTGGAAAGAAAATTGTAATTAAGAGTCAGAATGTCTGTTAGTGGTTTCTTATGGTTTCTTATGGTCATGGACCAGGTTTTACTTACCTTTCTGTATTTCCCAGTACTTTATATATCCAACTGCATCGGTGAGGTGAGATGTCTGTACCTATGATTTAATTGAAGTAAAGAACTCTGAATAAAGAGTCTCCCTTTACCAAGTATATCAGCAACTGTACTGAAATTTAAAGGCAGCTAGGTGGTACAGTGGATAAAGTGCTGGGTGGGCCTGGAGTCAGGAAGACCTGTGTTCAAAACTGACCTCAGGTACTTACTAGCTCTGTAATCTCAGGCAAGTCACTTAACCCTGTTTGTTTCAGTTTCCTCATCTGTAAAGTGAGCTAGAGATGGCAAACTTTAGTAAGGTGGCATTAAGAGACAAAGTTTCAGATCCATTCTTTCCCTGGGCCACACAATCAGTATGTGTCAGGCACAGGACTTGGATTCCATTGTTCCAACCTCTGAGGCGAGCTCTCCATCTGCTATGCCAGGTTGTCTTTTTGGATAGAGTAGATATTTTATAAATGTCTCTTAAATGAATGAATGATGCTGTAGGGTAGAAGTCTTAGTATTTTTTGATTTGCACATTTAGGCTGAGGATGAGACTTGCTTGGCTTTTCCATTAGCTCTCTCCATTTCCCAAAGATATACCTCAAAGAGTTTAGAGTTAGAACATTCAGAACCCTTTGTCTGATTTCCTCGTAAATTGGCTTTTCACTACGTTGTTCCTGCCACTTCACCCATATTGTGCAAGAGAGAACTCTAAGGTAAGTGAAATCATTAGCTGAAGATAGACTTCTTTTTGAAGGATTCCTCACATTTAGGAGTTGGCGTGGGCTATTCAAGTACACAGGGAAATTGGAAGAAGAATAGGAGGTGGAGAGGTTGGTCACAGAGTGGCACTCTACCCCTTTTATGTTCCACGGCTGAATTACTGAAATCACAAGAGTTAGAGATAGAAGGAACCTTCAAGATCTCCTACTTCAGTCCCCTGATTTTACAGATCAGGAACCATGACCCAAAAGATTGAAATGATTTGTTCAAGGTCACACTGGCAACAAAATGCAGAACCAGGATTCAAGCTCAAATTATCTTTTTCCAAATCTAGGGCTCCAGCCAACATACTTCATTGCATCTCATCTGCTAGAAGTTAGCAGATATTTTGTTTTTGTGTCTGGAAAGACTGAAAGAAAAATCATATTGTGTATTTACAATGAACCTTGGTGGAGCTATAAACTTAAAAAGAATCTTTGGGATTGTTAGTGTTTCTGACAAAAATTTAAAAAAAAGCAGTCATAGATTCAATTGTTTGATCAAAATTCGACTTAGATTAAAATTGCAATATTGTTAGGAAGAGATCTTTTTAAAAAACTCCTTCATTCTTAATTCAGTTCAACTTAATTGAATTCAGTTCATTTCAACAAACATTTATCGAGCTTCTGCTCTGTGCAAAGTACTGGGATGCTTGATGACCTTAAACAAAGGCCTTCCAAAGCTCCTTAAACCCTCCTGTGTGCTCTGGGGCTATTTGATACTAGAAAAGAAGAAGGCTAGGCAGTCTAGGTTGAAAAAAAAAAAAGATACAGAAACAGCTTTAAACTTACAAAATGGTTCATTGTGAATTCAACTTGAACTTTATCCAGGGGTTAGGGTAAAAAGTTTCAGTCTTTCTCTAAGTTACACATTAGAAAGCTCAAAGTTGCTGTTTGAATTTAAGGCATTATTTACCCTAATTTTTCCTTCTAACTTGGGAGGCCATAGCAATTAATGAATGAAGAAGAGTAAAAGTAATCTTTTTGCATGTTAAAAGACTAAGAAATTCTGTGCCAAATTGGAACTGGGGTCCATTCAGTCTAATATTTCATCTCAGATGATGACTCCAAGATATTATAGCAGATCATAGTGATTGAATGAGATCATGTATGGAAGGTACTTGGTAAAGTGTAAAAATGCTCTCTCTCTTTCTCTCTCTCTCTCACTCTCTTTCTCCTCTCTCTCTCCTCTCTCTCTCTCACTCTCTTTCTCCTCTCTGTCTCTCTTTCTCTCTCTCTCTCTTCTCTCTCTCCCTCTCTCTCTCTCTCTTTCTCAATTACCAGTAATATTGATTATAGAGAGATGGCATGTCAGAACGAAGTGGAAGCTGGGCTTGAATTTAGGAAGATCTGGGTTCAAGTCATGCTTGTGACACATGGTGGCTGTGTGACCCTAGGAAAGTTACTTAACCTCTTAGTGTTCTAGGCAACTGGCTATGTACCTAAGTTGCAGAGAAAGTGCTTACTTGCACTGGAGGAGGTAGTTTCCTCACCCTGGAGCTCCCTATACCAATAAAATCACAGATCTATTCACTATTCTATTCTTACTTATTAGCATTGTTAATGCTAATATTTCTCCTCAATATCAACCCCCCAAAAGCTAAACCTGCCTCCCCCCAAATCTCTAGCTTCCTAATCTGTTTTAAGATCCCCAAGCTTAAACAAGTATGATGCAAACTAGATTTTATTTCTAGATGCCAGTATACAGAAGGAGCATACTGCTTTTGGGAAGAACACTTCCTTCTGCTGTCAGCTGCCAATTTTTTTACCTTGCCTCTTGGTTCTGTGCAAGCCTGTGTTGCCATATTGTGTGATCATACCCATGCTTTCAGTCCCAGTTCCCAATTCATTGATGCTTTTCTCTCCAGGCCTTCCTTCTTTCCTAACTCTTATGTATATGAAGTGTGTTCTAGGTTCTCTGGAGGACAGGTTGCTCCTTCTCTTGGAGCAGCTGCACAGTTGGACTGTCCTCTGTACCACCAACCTTGCCCTCCTGCTCACCCCAGCTGAATTTGACCCAGTCATGAGAATTTATGTTAATAATTCTTCTGGATACATGCATTTAGCTAAATTCTTCTTGAACCTATCTGCCTTTCCAGTCTGAACTATCTATTTGGATAACCAGCTTCATAAGTTTATTACCTTAATGAAATAGTGCCTCCTTTTATATGTTATAAAACTGACTTTTTCAAACTTCAAGGAGATTTTTCTAGTCCTAGGGTTCATGATTCTAATCTATGATTTTGATCAGCTTTGATTACATCCTTCATTATCCTTCATGTTTCTCGAATCAAGTCTTCATTTTAAAAAATTGAAGCATCATGGCTTTTTAATTTCACAGGAGTGGGCAGAGAGTTGCTCAGTTCCTCATGTGGTTGCTTATATTTCTGAGCTGGTTAGTTAGCTGTCATAACTGATAGACAGGAGCTACATGAATGTCCCCTCTCCAGCCAAATGAGGTTCTGTGACCACATCTTTGCTAATTTGTCATGTTCCGTGACCATACAAACTAATGGAAAGCCTCCCTTCACTGTTTTTTCTGACCCTGTTCTCAGCCTCAGTGGTTTGTCTGCTAATCAGAATTATGTGATCATCAAGCTTCATCCTACCTAACTGAGGCTCTTCTTTATTTCCTTTAATTCAAGTATTGGCAAAGATAGAGAAACACAAATCCTTGATGGCACCTGGTCCCATCTAGTCACTGACAAGGGAGACGTGAGGGGAAATTGTTCTCAGAAATGGAACTAAATTGTCCATGCATCTGTCACCATCTGGAGAAGAGAGAAAAATTTGGGATACGAACAATGGTGCTTTTGAATTCTGCTAATTAACTACTTGGGGCTACATAGATCTTGAGTGTTATATGGTTAACGTACAAAGGAGGTGGGCCAAGGATGATACAAAAACACAGGGTGCCCACACCAAAAGAAGCATTTACCTGTAGGCCAATTCAATTAAAAACATACAATTGAACAAAAATACGTGGTTGGTTTTGTTGATAATACTAACAGTTGTCCCTGGGTCTGTACAACCCTGTCCAAAATAGATATGATAAGTGTTTTGACAACTGCTCTTAGCCCCAGAGCAAATCTCAAATTTTCTATAGGATTAGAAATATCATAGTTTCCTATTTCAGTGATGTTTTTCATAGCCACAGACATGTAACATCTATCATATGTCATATGCTTATCTTATATTTTTAGAGGGATTTTCATTCAGATGGGGATAATTCTACTAAAACCAATGGAAAAATAGCAAAACGGTTTTGAGGCAAAGAGTGCTAGATTTGGGGTTGTGGGACTCCCTGTGGGATCTTACAAAAGTCATTTCATATTTCTAGGCCCCAGTTTCTTCATTTTGAAAATCAAAAGGGTTGGACTATGTGAATGAAGGAAATGTGGTGCAATGACGGAAAACTGGGTTTGAAATCAGAGACCTTCCACCAAGAACCCTGCAAGGTGGTCCTGCAGAGCTTAATTCACCTTTTGGGGTCTCTGGTTCCTGTTCTTTGCAATTAGTGGGTTGGATTAGATCAGAGGTTCTTAACCTTTTTAAAAACCCCTTGGCAGTCTGGTAAAATCTATGAACCTCATCTCAGACTAATGTTTTGTTCAAAATAAAATACTTAGCATTACTAGGAAACCAAATGTATTGAATTATAGCTGACAAAACATTAAAAAAAAAAAAAGCTCAATTACTCCAGGTTGAGAACTCCTACCTAGACTAAGGTCCCTTCCAGATCTTAATCTGTGGTCCTCTAGGCATTATGTATTTATAGGTGGCAGTTAGGTAGTACTGTGATCAAGTGCTGAAACTGAAGTAAAAAGGATTGAGTTTGTATCTGTCACTGACAGCTGTGTGATCATGGGCAAAATCACAACCTCTCTGAGTCTCTCAGTCCTCATATGTAAAACATGGACAACAGTCACTGTCATATAGCTAAACTTCAGAGGGTTGTCATGAGAATTACATAAAAGACATGTGTTTGGCACCCTGTGACTCTTCAAACTGAATATAAATGAGGATTAGTATAAAAATTCCTTCCAGAAGAACTGAAAGTTAAATCATATCACCATCACTTGCTGTTTTTGCATTTTCAGACTTGTCATTGGTTACTTCCATACAAAAGCCAGTTGGAATTCAGTAAAACAATGGAATTTAGTCAAATAACTAAATTAGGGGGGTTTTTTTGGCATGGAAGAATCTGCAAAGGCTCATAGATCATGAGCTAGAAAGGAATGCTGGGGCTGCCCACTCTGACCTCCTGATTTCACAGATGAGGAAACTGGCCCATAGAGTTTAAGTGGCTGCTCACAATCTCATAGGGAGATTTAAACTGAGGTCCTACAACTTCCAGCTCCAAATTCATCCCACTTTCTGCTCTGATACCAAGCAATGGGCTTGATAAAACTTCCCATTTTTTAAACACACATTTGTTTGTATCCCTTTAGGGATGTTTGGACTCCAAAGTTCAAATTATTTGTTCAGTTGTTCAATCATGTCTTACTCTTTGTGACCCAGTTTAGGGTCTTCTTGACAGAGATACTGAAAGGATTTGCCATTTCTTTCTCCAACTCATTTTACAGATGAGGAAACTGAGACAAACAGGGTTAAGTGACTTGTCCAGGGTCACACTAGTCTGAGGCCAGACTTGAACTTACCAAGATGAGTGTTCCTGACTCCAGGCCAGAGTTCTATCCACTGTGCCACCTAGGGGGCCATTCTACTCCATTCCAAAGCAGCCCAAAATATTTTTAATTACATTTCTTATCATGCTAACTTTTTTTTTTTAACATGGACAGAATTAAAATATGCCTTAAATGGGGTGCACTTCCATTCTTTGTTTCTATTATTACCTTGAATTATTCCATTTTATGGAGAGAGATAAGAATCATAGAACTCTGGTATATTTGAGCTGGCTGGCACATCGAGTGATCATCCAGCTTAACTTTCCCTAACTTTCCCCTTGAAGACAAATGCAGGGTTCCCTCCACTATCTAAGAGAGATAATTGTCTAAGGTGTCAAGTATTTCTCAGACTAGAAAACTCTTGGTAATCCCTTCTAAGGACAGAGATATCCCATAGTCTTGAATTGATATAATATTATTAGGATTCTATATAAGTATTAATATATATTTTAGTGTCAATCACACAATATTTGGTCACTACATAGTCATTATTTACCTACAATTATAGGTTGTAGCATCAGAATAATCACTACTGGGTAATTGCTTTGTAGTAGCAATATACCTATGGTTATAGCCACCGTGTAAATTATAGCTTTTTAATCTCATAATTATGGTGCAGAATGAAGGCACCAAAGAGGTGGAGAAATAATTGCTAATTGCCAAACAGTGCAGTGGGACTTTATTTATTTCCTATCATGACAGTTTAACTGCAGAGTATAAAGTAAGTAGTGTAATTTGAGCATGATTTGCATATATCTAAGTCACAGACGTTTCCCAGCTTGTTTTAGTTGGCATTTCAGCTAGACCGTATCTAAGTTCGTACACTTTCATGCAAATATTCACTTCCTACCTTTGGCCCCTCGTAGTGGTTCAGGTTAGAAGACAAGCTGATATGGGTATTTTTTTCTTGAATAAGGCTTGCTCTGAATGATGTCCTCAAGAAAAAAGATAGAGGTCAGGGGTTATAGGCTTAAGGAAAAGGATATGAAAATCTGTGAAGTATTTGGATCAATGTAAGAAAATCCTAGTAGAACATTTAGTTCAATATTTCTTTACTTCAACAAATATATGCCTAGTAACTAGGTTTAGGTTATTGTTGTAAGAGCTGGCATTGGCCATGTCAGCTTCAGCATTATAACTAAACCTACATTTGGGAGGCTATAAGCTACCTGAGGGCAAGGACAGTTAATAATATATTGTCTTTTTTTTTTTTTTAAGGGAGGAGGGAGTCTGGAACTGTGATCTCCCTGTTGTGGGGAATTTACAGCATGGGATCCCTCTCAAGCTGGTCTGCAGTTTATAATCTTAGAGACTTGTCTGAGGCCCAGAAAAGTTAAGTGATATACATGATCACATAGCAAATAAACATCACAGGTAGGACTTGAAATTATGTCTTCTTAAATACCCAAACCAGCCTTGTAGGAGCTTAAGAAATACTCATTGAATTGAACCAAATTGAATTTACTTATCCTTAAGAACATTAACCAAGATGAGAGTTTTCCCTTTGAAAATGTTAGCACGTGTTAGCCATTCTCATAAGAATGTTAGCCATCCTTATAAAGCATAAAAATATATGTCTATAAAATCCTCCCTCTGCAGGGGATTCTTCTACTAGGCAGGGATGGGAACAATCTCAAGGGAATCTATTTACAGGGTGTGATTTTACATTTGAAAAAAAAATTATTTCCCCTCCTAGATTTCAAATCGGCAGGTCGTTGGCCTACACTACAGAAAAGGACTTGGCCGTTAGGAATGTGCGGCAAAAAGTTAACTGGATTAGATGTTTCTTTGACTGATATATCCCATTTATTGGATCGAAAATCCAGTATCTTCCACAGGCACTAGCTAATAACCCCTGATCTTTTGTAAAATCATTGATTTCATGAAATATCCTCTGACCCATTTTCAGTGTTGCGTGGAAACTACCACCACGATTCTACCTACAAAGAGGTTGAAACAAGTCAGAAACGATAAAGCACCCCTTCTTTGGACAAATGAAAGAGAGCATATTTTAAAATGTTATGCTTTTTTAACATAAATACACAGAGAATAGCTTTATTATGCTCAGCTTATTTCTGAGATCAAAGCCAAGTACAAAGAGAAGATAGATCTATCAAAGCACCACAAAGTATAAAGAACTCATGTCTACAATTTTAATACTAAAAAAAAAAAGACCTTCTATTCTTACTGAGTCCTTAACTCTACCCCCCTAGAGATCATGGACTATTTTGTACACTGTGTTTGTGTCTAATTTACAAAACTCAGGTATCAGCTACTAGAGAGCAGCTTTACAGATGAATAGGGTTGGACTCTGAGTCAGGAAGAACCAGGTTCAAATCCTGCCCCCCTACTGACACTTACTAGCTGTAGGACTCTATGTAAGTCATTTAAGCTCTTTGAGCATTAGGCAACTCGCCAGGACTTCTCTACTTGGTTATAGAAGGATCACAATCTCTTGGTGAGAGGAGTTTCCATATCTGGAATTATCTACACTCAGGCCTTCATAAATTCTCAATGTATGTATCAGATAGTAAAATACCTTCTTGTAGGCTACAAAACTTGTAATAATTATCCCCAGTGGCATCTAGAAGTTCTCCTTTTGTTGTTAATCTCTTGAGAGAGAAGATACCCCTGAGTGGGAACCATAGAAAGAGAGCTGTTTAAAATAAGAAGCATAGTCAGACATACAATTTAGACCAGTAGTTCTCAATCTTCCTAATGCCACAACCCTTTAATACTCATATGTGGGCGTATCTGCATGTGGACAGATCTGCCTGGAGATGGATAGAGGAACAGTGTCTCGGTTCCTAAGACCATGGAAAATATGTGTCCCCCCCCAAAAGGGATCGTGACCCACAGGTTGAGAACCACTGATCTAGACTGTGCGTAAGGAGATTTCAAAGTGTTAAGATGAAGAGTGTGTAGGATACATGAGACTAATATTTTGAAATTCAAGTAACCAAAGGTGAATTATGAGAGAGGGGCAAGTAAAGCCCTATAAGAATTGTGTCATTAAGTGTTAAAGTTCAGAATGGGCAGAGGACAGTTGAGAAATACTAACAATACTAAGGACGACAAGAACGAAAGGTTGTTCTTATTTTTGTTGTTTATTTTGTTTTGTATGTTAAGGACAAGAGGACAATCAAAGAGGGGATAAGAGCAATAATCTGGAAGAACAACAGGTTTACAAAGGTTAACTGTCTCCTCAGATTTGTTGCAGAGGTATGCTCCATTTGGGTTAGGGGGACTCTTAGAGTTCCTTCCAGTTCTTAGATTTGTTGGTTCTGTGATTGTGGGAATGTAACCATCATCACCTGAGTCACTGCATTGCTAATACCTAACTCATTTTCATTTAAAACATTTGGGTAGGAGCCAAGATGGCAGCGTAGAGGCAACAAAGTTCTGCAGCTCCCACATAGCCACCTCAAATACCCATAATATATGACTCTAAACAAATTTTAGGGCTCCAAAATTCAAAAATACAGAAAAACACATCTCCTGCTGAAGGCAGCTTAGCAGCACACTGGGAGCCAAAACCAGCCCAGCTTGAAACTGTGGCTTGGCCCCGGAGTGGACAGAACAAGCAGTAGCTGGAGCCTTCCCGAGAGTGGATCAGCGGCAGCTGTGGCAGTTTCCAGAATTATCAAGCCATAAGATACAAGGACTAAGTGAAAGGTCAGTGCAACTCAGCTAAATTTGGGGGAGAAAAGTGGTCCAGCCAAACTGCCTCTAGGGCAAGGAAGCAACATACAGACTGCAGGGGGGCCAAGTGATTATTCAGAGGCTAAGTACTCTTGCGTTGAGCAGCCTGGATCCAGATCTTGGTCTTGGGTGGTGGTCCTGGGGTGCATTTTCAGGGAGCCAAAGCTGGTGGAGGCTGCAGCAGCCTCCCAATAGCTCTGGCAGCTGGGAAAAACCCAGCAATTTGGGACAGAGCTTTCCCCTCTGGAATCAGAGTTCCACAGAGCTAAAAAATCAAGTAATTGACTGGCAACAACATGAGCAGGCAAAGGAAGCAAAGTAAGAACAGCAACCAAACTCTATATTCCTTCTTTGGGGACAAAAAGGATCAAAGCATGGAATGGAAGGAAGATAGAACAATCAGAACTTCCACACCAAAAGCTTCCAAGAAACATGAAGACTGCCTAAAAGCCATAGAGCAGCTTAAGAAGGATTTTGAAAACCAAATAAGAGAAGTGGAGGAAAAATTGGGAAGAGAAATGAGAATGATGCAAGAAAATCATGAAAAGAGAG
>JAQQSV010003830.1:0-14988 GCA_028646515.1 Pseudochirops corinnae | reverse complement strand
TGCCACAGGCTCCACATGACCACATTGAGCCTATTAGGGAACAGAGTATACTTTCAAATCTGGGAAGGTTCTCAGAGTCACGTAGCCACTTTAGCAAAGGGCCTAGGGGCAGGGAAGATCTTCAGATTCCCATAACATAAGGGTAACCCAAAAAGGAAGAATTAAAAAAAAAAAAACATGGAAAGACACAGGAACAATACAAAATGAAGTAAAGAGATTCAGAGAAAATATATCCTGACTATACCCTTAAATATCAATGAAACTAAATTTATATAAAAGAACCATCATCAATATTACCTTGTCAAAGTTAAAACATACAGCTTTCCTTTCAACAGGCAATAAGGTATAAGAGTGTATGCTTGCATATACCATAATTAGTCACAATCACATTTTTTTAACATTTTGCTTAAATCTTTGCTAAATGAGGATATTTGATGTCTCTGTGTTATGTTTCATCAATTATTTTAAAACAATTTAGCAGTTCAGTTTCAAAGAGGATGCTCGGTACTGTCCCACATCTATGTCCTTTGTTCATACTGTTGTCTATTCCTAGAATGTTATCCTCTCATCTTCATTTCCTACATATCCTTCAAATCTTAGCTCAAATACCATCTACTCCAGGAAGCTTTCTCTAATCCCTTCTGCCTCAGCATATGAATAGCACTTTGTAAGATGGCAAAAACTATACCTCAACTTATTTATGTATCTAAAAGGAGACTTTTAAGGGGCACAGTGAATAGAGCACCAGCCCTGGAGTGAGGAGGACCTGAGCTTAAATGCAGCCTCAGACACTTAACACTTACTAGCCATGTGACCTTGGGCCAGTGACTTAACCCTAACTGCCCTACCTTCCCTCTGCCAAAAAACAGCAAAATAAATAAATAATAATAATAATAAGTTAAGTTAAATGGAAACTTTTTCAATGTCTTGGATGAGAGGCAGAGAACAGTCCAAGATGAAATGGAGCTCATGAAGTATTCTAGTGCATTCAAAAGAATGAGGAAGTAAGAGAGGGGAACCAGTTTTGAGGGGAAATTGAGAGCTCCTATTAAGAACATCTTCAGTTTGGGGAAACCCAGAAGTTTGTGTATGGTCTATATTTTGGTTTATGCTACTAGAAATAGAGGATGGAGTCCTAGGGGAGCTTTGGGGTAAAGATGTAGTTATGGGAGACATCTGTGTGAAAGTGATAACTGAAGTCATGGGATTAGATGGGATAATGAAGGGAAAATCTATATAGAGAGAAGAGAACCGAGAAGAACATTTTAGAGGATACCTACATTTAACAGTACACAGTATAGGTACTTGATAAATATTTGTCGAATACAAGAATGTTTTGTAGCACCTTAAATTCAACATTTTGGAAACTGAACATCTTCCCCCCAAACATGCCCTTCCTCCCAACTTCCTCTTTTCTTTTGTTCCATTTTCCCCCCAGTTAACTATATTTGAAACCTTAAGAATTGTTGAATGTGAGAGATGAGAAAGATGGAAGACTCAATTAATTGCAAGTTTCATTAATAACTATCTCTTGAATATTTCTGTCATTGATCTATTCTTTACCAAAATAGAAACTGCCTATTATCACCTTAGGCCTTCGTCACCTCTCATCTTCTCTTTTATAATGTAATACAGGCTGCTTTTGCCATTTCTAGTCTCCCCCCTCTCCAATTCATACTCTGCCTAGTAGCCATATAACATTCTCCAAACACAAGTCTGAAAAGCATTCTTTTTCTAAAGAACAAAATAATTTGTTAACATGTTATTAACATCAATTTATTAATAGTGAGGTACATATAATAATGACACATGTAATAATGACACTGGCTGGCTTGCTCCCATGCTTTTTTTTTTTTTCCTTGCTTTTTTTTTGGAGGAGCAATTGGGGTTAAATGACTTGCCCAAGGTCATATGGCTAGTAAGTGTTAAGTATCTGAAGCCAGATTTGAACTCAGGTCCTCCTGACTTCAGGTCCAGTGCTCTATTCACTGTGCCACCTAGCCACCCCAACTCCCATGCTTTCTAAAGTTATAAAGGAGTTAGTCAGTTATAGTGACTAAGAGATGGTACCATAGCTACCAAGGAAGAGCCTATTCCCTTTGCTCAATATATGTGCTCTCTCCTAAACCTAGGGAGAAAATGAGTTGGCAACTAGGTTCAATGGAGAGTTAGATCTATGATCTGGAATATACTCTCAATTAACAAAAATACAAAGTCTATTTCATATCTACTTTTTGAGCCCCAACCTTAGTACTAGGATTATTCTCTTGTTGGTTATGACCTTCTTCATTCACAGAATACTTCACTGTTTATAGCCATATGATTCATTAATATAATCAGGCAGGATAGGTTAAAAACCAACTATAGTATACACATAGTATAGACTCTGACAGAAATTTGAATAGTTATGGGTGGGATATCTCAACATGAGTCAACAGAATATCAAAAGCTAAAAAACCCAAACAACCTAACACCACACTGCAGGACACATAGTGCCTACGAGGAAGGATGTGATCATCTTGATATTTTGCCCTGACCAGAACACATTCAAGAGAATTGTTTTCAACTATCCACAGTTCCCAGAGCAAAATTATGTTCTCTCCCTTCACCATTCTGGACAACTTTTCTGGAAGGCCTTAAGCTTATCAAATCAGGAATGCTTCACAAATCAAATGATGTTTTTCAAAGAGAAGTTGAGAAGATAGGATGTACATCTATCTTCAGTCATCTAAAGGGGCTACCATGTGGAAAAAGGTTTCAACTCTTTCTTTTTTGTCTCAAGGGATCAAACTAGGAGTGATGATAGGATGATGCAGAAAGATATATACTTACATATATACATACATTCATACATACATACATACACACATAAACACAGTGTATATATACATATATGTATATATACATACACACATACATACATACAGATATACAGATATACATACACACATACTCTCTCTCTCTTTGATGTAAGAAGAAACTTCCTAACAATTAAAGTTGGCTTCAAACTGAAATAGACAACCATGGGAGTCGGAGGACTCCCCTCCACTCACCAGAGGTTTTCAAGGAAAGGTTGGATAATTATGTATAGGTGATGGCATGGAATATGGGTTTTCAAAATAGGTTCCATAAACTTAGATGGGGAAAAAATTCCATCTTTATTTTACTTGTTTCTAACTGAAATTTGGCAATTCCTTCAATAATAACTTTAAAAAATATTGAGGGGGTCCATAGGCTACATCAGCTGCCAAATAGACCCATCACACGCACACACACACACACACACACACACACACACACACACACTCCCAGTGCATGTACACATGTGTGAACACACACACACACTCGCACACATACATTTAAAATTCGTGTTGTGGAAACTGTAATTGGTAAGGAATAAATTTGGATTGGTAATTGCTAAGTTTCCTTGCAGCTCAAATATTTTATATTTCAATGATTCTGTTATTGCTGAGGATGTCTAAAGGCCCTTTATAGTCTTCTAGTCTTGATTTTTTTTTAAATTTTTTTTGGAGGGGGGGAGGTAGGGCAATTTGGTTTAAGTGACTTGCCCAAGGTCACACTGCTAGTTTTGTGTTTAGTGTCTGAGGCCAAATTTGAACTCAGGTCCTTCTGACTCCAAGGCCAGTGTTCTATTCAAGTTCACTACCTAGCTACCCCATATAGTCTTGATTTTTAAAGGCATTTTAAATCTTCTATAATAGGTCAAAAGCTATCCCACATATTAATGGAAGAAGGTATTCCAATGGAGGTACTGTATAATCAGTACTCAATGAAGCTTAAATCATGACTTCGAGGAAGATGTCTTAATCCTGGTGAATAGTTTTTTTCCTTGGAAAATTGCAAAATTTTTCTCTTCCATTTCCACCTGAGATCTCTCTCTGAGGGACCTCAAGTGTCTATGGTGTAACAGGCATAGGATATAAAGCCTAATAAATTGAGAAAGTAGACAGTGATTAGCTAAAAAAATTCCTCTCAGAGGGATTAGTATTTTAATGTTTTCTATCAGTGGATATAGGAAAACAAAAAAGCCTTCAAGATCTGGCTTCCTTTAAGTCTAAGCTCAAATTCTGCCATCTGCAGGAGGCTTCTTCAAATACTAGTATGTTACTAGTATCATCCCCTATGAGACTGGCTCTGATCTACTCTGCATATAGTTGTTTACGCGTATAGTGTTTACAAATTGGCTCGGCTATTAGAACATAACCTTGCTAAGGTCGCAGGTTTAAGTTTCGGTCTTTTCCATATCCATAGCATAATGCCTGCCGTATGGGAATTGCAATGATGTTTGTTGACTCACTCATAACCAGACATAAATAATAAATATTTTTGATTATTTAAGTCCCAAGTAAAGAAACATAAATAGCATGGTGTCTGAGATGTCATCATTAATCTGGAAAAATTTGACTAAGATAACCAATAGTATGATTTCAGAAGTGTTACAAACTCCCCACTATATGAGATAAACCTTGCAAGGAATGAATGATAGCCATAAAGACAACATTTCAATATGCCCACTTACTTCTGAGCCTGTGCCCCCCATCTGGATTCACTGTGTCCCATTACAAACACTTGAGTAAGTCTTTTCTCTTTTGCTGAGATTTGGCAGACATGGTCAGGGAGGCTGGTAGTCACTACATTCCATACTCGCTCCCGGATACGCTTGGTCTTCAGACCATAAATAAGGGGGTTCAGCATAGGAGGGATGACTAGGTAGAAATCAGCAAGAAGCACTTGAGCATGCAAGGGCACCATCTCCTGCCCCAACCAGGCCATATAGATGGACACCATGGCTGGCAAGTAGTAGAGGATCATGACACTCACATGTGAGCCACATGTGCTGAGTGCTTTCACACGTGCATCTTGAGAGGGGAGACTGAACACAGCCTGGATGATCAGACTGTAGGAGGTAGCAATGAAGGTCACATCAATTCCCACAATGATGAAGGAAACAATCAAGCTGTAAAGACTGCTGGGCATGTGATCAGCACAGGCCAACTTGGCCACAGCCATGTGTTCACAGTAGGAATGGGGGACCACATGGGAGGCACAATATGGCAGACGGACCACCATCCAGGTCATTGGAGTCATAGCAGTGACAGCTCTTGCTATGATGGCCATGCCCATCCCTACCATGGTCCGTGGTGTGAGGATAGTTTGGTAATGCAGAGGTTTACAGATGGCTATATAGCGGTCAAAGGCCATGGCCAGGAGTAACCCTGTTTCTATCGCTGTGGTGGCATGAACAATGTACATCTGGGTGAAACAGGCAGCAAAGCCAATGATGCCATTGCCTGACCAGAAGATGTTCAACATCTTGGGGGTCACAGAGGTTGACATGACAATGTCTACAGCAGCCAGGACACATAGGAAGTGATACATGGGCTCATGCAGGGCACTGTCTGTCCAGATCACAGTCACGATGATAACATTTCCTAATAGGGCTACAGAGTACATAGCACTCAGTGGGACTGCCAGCCAAAGGTGGGCTGCTTCCAGCCCTGGGACACCCAGAAGGATAAAAGTAGCTGTATTCAGTAACGTGTGGTTGGAGGGAGAGCCCAACATCACAGGGGAGACTTCTTCCCTGAAGACAAAGCCAAAAAAAGTGATCAGAGACCAGAGCCTAAAGGACCTAGATTTTTTTCTCTAGGTGACCACACATATTTCTCTTACACATCCAGGTGACAGTGATCTATTTATGTTTGGTTGTTCTGGTCTCTCATCTTCAAGTTGGGCAAATAGATGACCATTAATTCATAGAAGCAATATAGAAACATCATCTCCTATGTGGTAGACCTGAGGGCTATAAACTGCACATATGTATTTGAGCAGAGTTTGTTCAGTTGTGTTCTCTGTCACTGTCTTTGTGTCTCTGTCTTTTTCTGTGTCTCTCCCTCCATCTTGCTGTTTCTGTCTCTGTGTCTTTCTGCCCCTCTCTCTTGATTTCTCTTTCTCTGCATGTCTATCTACATTTCTATTTAGCAAGTTGAACTGATATCTATTATCTTGTGAAAGTGCTTTGTAAACCTCATACTACATAATTATGAGTTTTTATTATTATTTCATAAATCATTTTAGTTATTAAAAACTCAAGAAGTAGAATTTCATTACAGATTCTCAAAACAAGCATCTTGTTAGGACCCACAAACCAGAGTCTTGGCAGATGGAAACATGAACCTGTGGGAGACACATGTTTCTAGTCTTAAGAGAAGGTACTGACTCCAAAAATAGAAAACTTCCTACATAAAATTAAATGTAAATGATTAGCATTAACTGAGGGCTTACTATATGTCAGGCAGGCAAAATGTGAGATAGCGGGGATAAAAAAACACAAACAAGATAAGCCCCTGCCCTGGAGAAGTATATATGGTGGCAGGAACATTTCAATTGATGGGTTTTTTCTGACTTAACTATGTCTTAATGCTCCCCCTTAGGGTCCTGCCTGACATGAGTATGCCTGGCTCAGCAAGCTGCAGAGAGACAGTGCATAATTGGGCCTTAAAGCAGGCCAGAATGCTTCTGTGAGAGGGCTTTCTAAACTTCAAGAGGAGATACATGGAAGAAGGGGAGAGTGGCACAGTATGGGCTAGTGGGTAGAACCCCGGGCCAGAAGAGCAGGAGGCAGTAAGCTTCTAATCTTGATTCTGCTACTTAGAGATAAAGTGAGTGACCCTGGACAAGTCACTAAAACTTGTCTAGGTTTTCTGTTTCTTCATATACAGCATGAAGAATTTAGAGCTGGAATAACTCTCTGATATCACCCATTCCAACATTTTATGCTATAATTTCCTCCTCAGTCACTTCTTTGAGCCCTTATTGCACCATGAATGAGTTCAGCAGCAGTTATTTCAATAAATTTCACTCACTCCATCTTAAATTTATTTTCTATCTTCTTGGAAGTATTAATCTGAAAAAATATACTTATGTGAGTATAGTAGCTAATATGTAAAAAGAAAGAAGGAAGAGAAAGAGAAATGTTGAGAAGAGAGAAGGAAAAAGGGAAAGAAGAGAGAAAAATAAGAAAGAAGGAAGGATGAAATATCTATTAAGGACCTACTACGTACCAGACAATGTGATAAATGCTTTATAAATATTATCTCATTAATTCTCAAAATAGCACTATGATGAAATAGGTGCTATAATCATACCCATTTTATAATTGAGGAAACTGAAGCAAACAGGAGTTAAATGATTTGACCAGGAAGACCAGCTAGTAAGTTTTTGAGACTTGAATGAAAATGGGTCTTCCTGACTTCAGGCCCAGTGCTCTATCCACTGTGCCACCTAGCCGCCATTATAATGGCATCATTATGTTAGAGCTGTGAAGGCAGATCCAAGGCATGAAGGGATGGAACATGAACTGAGTCTCTCCTTCTTAAAGGAACTTCAGGTTTAAAAAGACAGTAATTGTCCCCTCCAAGTCAATTCCTTACTCCATATGACATGTTCTAAGGTCTATAAAGTTTTATATCCAAAACCTCTATCCTAACATAGTCCGTTAACAGATCCAGGGTTCTCAATCTAGTCTCTCCATGCTATGGCATCATGGAGAAGAGATAAACTGATAAGAGAATAAGCTGTTATGCCCCCTGCCCCATGTATCTCCAGAGATAAGAGCTAGATTATCAATGGCTTGAACCTATTTGAAGGCAATTTATATTCAATAATAGAAATAATTTTAAAATAGCTGCATTTTCCAACACTGAAACTGGATGACATTATCAAGAGCGAGCTCCCAGTCTTTGGAAGTGTTTGACAAATTCAGGATACCTGTCAGGGTCACCTAGTCTGGAGCAGCAGACTTGGAATGAGAAAAGTTAAACTCCTGCCTACAAAATTTAACAATTCTGTGATTCTAGAAAAGTCACTTAACCTCTCTCAGCCTCAGTTTCCTCATTTGTAAAATGGGACTAATAATGACACCCACTTTACAAAGTTGTTGTAAGGCTCAAATGAGATGAAATATACAAAACTCTTTGCCAATCTTAAAGTTTGTCAGTCTTATATTTCTACCTATTACATTATTATTATTAGTCTGAGACCCTGGAAAGTCATTTAACCTCTCTTTGTCTCAGTTTCCTCATCTGTAAAAGAGATAATAGAACCTACTTCACAGGGAAGTTGTGAGGATCAAATAAGAGAATACATTTTGAGCATCTTAAAGGACTACATAAATGTGAGTTAATGTCATCCTTGCCTTAATCAGGGTGTTGTTGCTCTCCATAGCACCACAAAGGTCCTTTCCAAAACTAAAATCCTATAGTTCTTTACGTACTGTGAATATGTCATACTTTACCTATTTCCTCTTTACATCAAGTCAGTTGGATGAAATCACTGCTGAGAGCTTCTTAGGTGCAGAGAATCTATCATTTAATGACCAAATGCCCTCTTGCCTTTTCTCTCCCTCTATCATGGCATTAAAGTAGCGTTACATCTGTGGAAGGATACTTGGAGGGCTTCTAACCTGAGCTCTAAACAAGTAAAGGGACTTGAACATGGTCACAGAGGTAATAAATCAGTAAGCAAAGGTGGGACATGAAATCAGGTCCCTTTATTCCAGATGCAGAACTCTATCTTTCCAGTGTATTCCCATTGACTTTTCCTTCACCTTGACCTTTGGCCTCCCTCTGGGAGAATCAATGAGAAGCCTGATTCTCCTCTCTGAGGAGATACAACCCCATGTCTCCATTAGCCCCATCCACCAACTCAATGACCCTCATCCCTGGCTGACCTTTGCGAGTTTCCTTAGAAGTGGCCCTCACTACCACTCCATGCTTGCTTTGGTCCAAGGGGATAAGAATGAAGTGCCTTAATGCTAAAATGTGTGGTGACAGAAGGAGCAGTAAATAGATAAGAGATAGAATAGACCTCTATATGGAAAATGCAATTTCCAGATTTGATCCACTTTGCATCCTGTCCTCCTCCTCCTGAGGCATCCAGAACACCAACCCATCCCAAATTAAGCCCCAATATCACTCTCACTTCCAAATACAGGGATCCTTTGGAGGTCTGGTTACCCTTTTCTCCCTAATGACCAAAAAAACAAACATGAAGAATGACAATGTGAAGGAGGGGTAAACCTCACCTGATTTCTTAATCCAGCTCTTTTAATGACTCAGTGAGTGATACTTCATAACTACATTCACCTTCCTGGGCCTAGTTTCATCATCTGCAAATGCTAGGCCTTGGACTAGGTTCTCACTAAGGTCCTTTCCTTTTCCAAGTTAATATGATATTCTGAACTTTAGCCAAGCTCCCTGGGACTGATTAAGAAGAGAAAGGGGAGCCCTGAGCATTCCAAGGAGAGTAAAGGGGGTGCTAGGAAAGCCACAGTGGAACATAGGAGTATCAAAACTAATGAGCTTCTATCTCTTTGGCCCCCATACTCTCCCCAGTGGCCAATGAAGTGATTCTGCTCTTAGGTGTCATCATCTTTTCCATTCTCAGGGTCTCATTGGAGACTGAGTGTTGCACCATAGCTGAGTAAGACATTTAGATTCCTATGGTCATAGACATTGACTAGCCAGAGGTGGTAACTTCATTTAAGCTTCCTAAATCTTTCCCATTGTTTCCCTCAGGATGCGCAGAAAAGAAATCTATAGAGGCTGTCACCTTCTTACTGCTAGATACAAAATGACACAACAGAAAAAATATTATTTTTTGTTAGCTTTGACAATCAGAAATAGTTTTGTTCAATTTTAATGACTTTAAAATTGTAGTTGTGAGTTTTGTAACAAGCAAAAGCATCTAAAAACCTTATTTAATAATTATTTTTAAAAAATCTTATAAACAACAAAAATTAAGATATTATTAGTTCAAAACTTTAAGGATCTATAATTTTATAGGTATGAATTCTACTTCCACCAATTCAGGTTGCATCCTCTCCTTTGAATCAGTGGGAGTTGTTATGGGTAAAAAAAAAAATCATCATCCCACAGTCTACTGTGATTGATGACTCTCTAGTCAACAAACATATCTAGGCTGGTCCTTTGACATTGGGCATATAGTTGATTACAAGGTCCATACTTGAAACCTTTCCAGATTGTGAGAACCAACCAGCACTTGAGCTAGAGTGAAATAGCCTTTGAGAATTCAGATCTATCATTGTGCTACAGCTAGTATCTGATTACAACTTTGATGGAAAAAATAATCATTTTGTTAGCGTAGGAGTATCCTCCAAAGAAAATCAAAAGCCATCCATAAATTATTAGAAGATTGTCTTATAGAACTTCCTGAGTCTCAGAAAAGTTAAGGGATCTACTCATATAATTTAAAGGATTAACTCAGTTAAAAAGTGTCAGAGAGGTGACTTGAACTCAGAGCTTCCTGACTTGAAAGTCAGCATTCTGTGCATTATGAAATACATCTTCTTACAGATGATAGTGCTGTTAGCAAAATAGCATGATCAATATGACGCATTAAAATGCTGATGTTTAGCCCTATAAAAAGAATCCTTATGAAGTTAACCAAAATGAATTCCATTTAAAGAAATGACAAATATATAAAGTATTTGGGTGTTGGTTGACTAATTAAAGCCCCAAATTCCCAATATGGCTTTAAAAAATATATTTATTTATTTATAGTTTTCAACATCCATTTCCACAATATTTTGAATTACAATTTTTTCTCCTTGTCTTTCCCCTACTCCCACCCCAAAATAGGAAGCCTACTGAATACCCCTTCCCCAAAACTGTTTTCTCTTATATCCTCCCCCATCACCCACCCTAACTTTCTAGTAGGGCAAGAAGGATTTCTGTAGCACAGTGCCTGTATCTCTTATTTCCCAGTTGCATGTACAAAAATAATTTTTTAAACATTTGTTTTTAAAATTTCCAGGAATCAGCATCATATTTGTTTTATAAAAGGAGTTTTATAACATCCCTTCTTTGCCTATTATTCCAAAAATTTTATTTAATATTGGAAATAGTTGATCTTAAAATGTTTGATAGAATTCACTTGTAAATCTATCTGATCTTGGTGCTCTTTTCTTGGGATTATATATATATCCTTCATTAGTGGTATATTGACACTTTTCATTTTTGACACTAATGACTTGATTTTCTTTCTTTTTTTTTTTATCAAAATAACCAGTGCTTTCTCTATTATATTGTTTTATTCATAAAAGCAACTCTTAATTTTATTTATTAATTCAATGCCTTTTTACACTCAATTTTATAAATCTGACCTTAAATTTTTAAGATTTTCAATGTGGATTTTAATGGGACATTTTTAGTCCATTCTTTTTCTAAAGATTAAAAATTGTATACACAACTAATTGGTCTGCTCTTTCTGTTTTATGGATATATGCATTTAAAACTATATTTTTTTCCTCTGATCAATGCTTTAGCTGTATCCCATAGCATTATTTCATTATTGTCATTCTCTTTAGTGAAAATTATTGATTGTTTCTATGATTTCTTTTTTAACCATATTATTTTTCAAGATTAGGTTGTTTATTTTGCAATTAGTTTTTAATCTACATTGGTGTACTATGTTATTTAATATATATATTTTTTACTTTACTCTGATCTGAAAAGAATACTTTTAATATTTCTGCTTCTCTACTTTGAACTCTAAAATTTTTATGTCCATATGGCCCATCTTTGTAAAGAAAACATGAACCACTGAGAAAAATGTTTATTTCTATTTCCATTCTAGTTATCACATCTAGTACAATCAAAATTCATTTCACTTCTTTGACTTCTTATTTATTTTTGGCTAGCTGCATCTGTTTCTTAGAGGGGAAGACTAACTCCCCCCACCATCACAATAATACTATATAGCTCCACCTGTAATTCATTTGACTTCTCTTTTAAAAATTTAGGTGTTATGGTATTTGGTACATATACATTCAGTACTGATAACGCTTCAATTGAAGTTTCAGTGTTGATAATGCTTTTATCAAAATGTAGTTACCTTTAAATCACATTTAATTAAATCTCTTTTAGCTATAACTTTGCCTGAGATTAAGATTGCTGCCCCTGCCTTGTTTCCATCAGCTGAAACAAGATAAATTCTACTCCAACCCTCCATTTTAACTCTACGTGTATCTCTCATTCTTTTTTTTTTTTTTTTTTTGCTTTTTGGAGGGGGGATGTCAGGGAAATTGGGGTTAAGTGACTTGTCCAAGGTCACACAGCTAGTAAGTGTTAACGTGTCTGAGGCCAGATTTGAACTCAGGTCCTCTTAACTCCTGAGCCAGTGCTATAGTCACTGGGCCACTGAGCTGCCCCTCTCTCATTCTTAAATGTGTTTCTTGTAAAGAAGATATTGTTGGAGTCTGATTTTTAACCCATTCCACAATCCATTTCTGTTTTATGGGTGGTTTCGTCCCATTCACATTCAAAATTATAATTATTATTTATGCATTTCTCTTCATCTTGTTTTTATTCACCATTTTCCTTCTCAGCCTCTTTTTTTATCCTATCCCTATTATTTTCTCTTTTCCCCTTGCTGTCTTATTCCTTATCCTACCAACCCCTTTAAGAGCCCCTCCCTTATTCCTTCTCCCACCCTCCCAAGTCATAAACTCTTTTGTTTTCTCCTTTGTAATTTACTCTATCCCTCATTTGTTTATGAAATCACATTCTAGACATAGTTGCAAAATAGATTTGATCTGGTTCTATTCTATTTCTTATGATGTGGTTTTATAAAATCAATCAAGAGCAGCTTTCCTGAGGACTGCTACTGTGAATAACTCTTAAGTATCTAATCACATAGTAAAGTGAACTCTCTATTTATTTAGTAATAAAGTAAAATAACATTCAAGAAATCCAGGCACAACATTCACAACAACATAATGAAATAACTTATTACTAAGGTGGCCACATAGTCTAAAACAAAATGTGTCACTCAGTAAGTTACAATCCCATCAGTCAATACAGAGTACCCAAGTAAAGATCTCGTTCATCTTTCAACCCTAGGGCTCCTCCTCCATGGGCTGACTGATCCCAGCTCTTGCCTGGATTCACCCAATTCCTGCCTGGAGTCACACGTAGACTGCGCTTCCAGCTCGTGCCTTGATTCACATGTAGGCATGTGAATGGTTGCTCAGGTTCTATATGAGCCCATGGGGACTACTCCACTCAAAGCCTCTGCAGTTTCTGTTTCTGGGAAGACAAAGCTTAACAGAGCTACAACAATATTTACACACATTAAACTTAACAGAGTTACAACAATATTTACACACATTGCCAGTACTCTCATTTCAATTTACTTTCGTCTAACAAAGTAGCACAAAACAACAGACAAGACTTCTGTCTGAGAAATCAAACAAAAATCAACACTAAAGTCCCAGGACTTCTGTACAGCAGCAAAGTCCTTTTTTAGGCCTTCTGTCTAAAACAGGGTGCTTTTGTCTGAGAGAACAACAGAGTGCCAACATCACAAACATTCTCTCTCTCTCAGTTTACAAGAAGTAACACAAATCAAAAGAGCACTGAAATTATAAGTATTCTCTCTCTCTGTTCCCAGAAAGAAAGATTAACAGTGTAGAAATCACAAACATTCTCCTTCTCAGTTCTGTTTGGTCCCAGTTCTGCTGGAGCTTTTCTCTGCTCTACTCCTTCCTGTTACACTTTTCTTGTTCTCATTTGGCAAGCTCCTCCCACATGTGATGACATTAGATCTGTTAAGGGCAAAGAAGGTCTCCAAACTCCCTTAGGCCTATTAAGGACGGCACAATGTATGCTGTTTCCAACAAAGACTTTGATACAATCAAAGGCAAACACACAAGGCACTTGAATAGCTGAAATAAGCAGCAAAGTACTGCTTTGTTTGTCATTACAGGTCTTTAATTTTTTCTCTTTTAAGTTTATTGTGGTATATGATACAAAGTGGTAGTTTCAATTCAATTTCTGTTATACAGCTTTCTAGGTTTCTTACTTATTGTGAAAAAAAGTAGTTATTTAACTTCTATTTTCAAGTTTGTTGGGCATTGGGTTATTGACTTGATTATTTTCAAAAAATTCTTCCTTAGCTAGTTTGTCCCATTGATGTTTCTTACAATTTTTCAAAATCCAGATCAAAAGAGTTTTAATATTCTTTTCTAACATAGCTTGAGGGTAAGAACTGTTACCCCCTTTGTTCTTTTTTCTTAATTTTTTCCCTTTTTCTCCTAGAGCTTTTCTTCCTCCAGATAAATTTTGCTATAGTTTTATCTAAATATATACAACATCTTCTTGTGAATTTGGTTAGGATCTTAACAAATTTATGAATTAATTTTGGCAGAAATGTAATTTTCATTGTCAATGGATCCATTGGCATGGATCAAATATGAGCATTAATTGTCTCTCCACTAATTTGATTTTCTCTAATTCTGTAATAATTTGCAACTATATCTCTTCAAGTATTGGATATGCCTTATTTGAATAACTCAGATATTATCCATATTATATTTAATAATGCTCAATATAGCTTTTTAACATTTTAAGTGCTATGTCATATAATACTGGAAAAATGAAGCATTCTTTGCCTTAAAAAGTCGACTGTGCTGGATGGAAAAAGAATCTTAAAAGCATTCTGAAGAGAATAATTCCTTCAGAATTAGAGTGGAGCAAATGGAAGCAAATGACTTTATGAGAAATCAAGATAATGTCAAATAGATCCAAACAAATGAAAAAATAGAAGGCAAGGTGAAATATCTCCTTGAAAAGACCACTGACCTGGAAAACAGATCTAGGAGAGGCAATTTAAAAATTATTGGGCTACCTGAAGCCATGATCAAAAAAAGAACTTAGAAAGCATCCTTCAAGAAATTCTCAAGGAAAATTGCCCGGATATTTTAGAACCAGAGGGCAAAATAGAACTTGAAAGAATTCACCAATCACCTCTTGAAAAAGATCCCCAAAAGAAAACTCCTAGAAATATTATAGCCAGGTTCCAGAATCCCCAGAACAAGGAGAAGGTAGTGCAAGCTGCCAGGAAGAAACAATTTGAATATTGTAGAAACACAATTAGGATAACCCA
>JAQQSV010003829.1:0-14989 GCA_028646515.1 Pseudochirops corinnae | reverse complement strand
TATATTTCTGCTTTTCCACACTGATTTGTGAGGTTTTTATGCCCTAATACATGGTCAGTTTTTGTGTATGTTCCATGTACTGCTGAAAAGAAGATATATTCCTTTTTATCCCCATTCAGTTTTCTCCAGAGATCTATCATGTCTAGCCTCTCTAAAATTCTATTTGCCTCCTTAACTTCTTTCTTATTTGTTTTGAGGTTAGATTTATCAAGTTCAGAGAGGGGAAGATTGAGGTCCCCCACTAGTATTGTTTTGCTATATATTTCTTCCTCTAATTCCCTTGACTTTTCCTCTATGAATTTGGATGCTACACCACTTGGTGCATATATGTTAAGTAATGATATTGTTTCATTCTCTATGCTGCCTTTTAGCAGGATGTAGTTTCCTTCCATATCTTTTTTTAATTAGATCTATTTTAGCTTTTGCTTTATCTTAGATAAGGATTGCTACCCCTGCTTTTTTTACTTTGGCTGAGGCATGATATATTCTACTCCATCCTTTTACCTTTACCCTTTCCGTGTCCCCTTGTTTCAATTTTTTTCTTGTAGACAACATATTGTAGGATTGTGATTTTTAATGCATTCTACTATCTGCCTCTGTTTTATATGGCAGTTCACCTCATACATATTCATAGTTATGATTACTATCTGTGACTTTCCCTCCATCTTATTCCCTCCCCTATTTATATCTTTGTGTCTTTCTTTTCCCTTCCCCTCCTTAAGATTTTTCCTTTTGACCACCACCTCCCTCAGTATTCCCTCCCTGTGTCCCCCCTCTTTACCTACCTTTTCCCCTTGTTACTCTTTCTCTCCCTATTGAACACCCTCCCCCTTGTTACACCCATCCCCCCTTATCTCTCCTACTGCCTGTAGAGCACAATAGATTTTTATTCTTAACGGAGTATGTTTTTCCTTCCTTTTACCCAAACCAATGATAGTAAATTTCATACATTTCTACTCTCCTTCGCTCTTTTCCCTCTATTGTTATGAGTTTTTGTGCCTTTTTATGTTATAATCTAAACTTAGCCATTTGTATCAATCTCTCTATAAATCAGAACCAATGGGAGTAACCATCATATGATGCTCATCTCCTTTCTTCCCACCCCTCCACTTTAGTGTGTTTTTATGCCTCTTCTTGTGGCATAATTTAACATCCTCTGTCTCTACTTTTCCTTTCCTCCAATTACCATCCCTTTCTTCCCCTTAATAGTTTTTTTTAAAATCTTCAGATTAGTTCACTTATACCCACACCCTCTTTCTACGTACATCCCTTTTAAATGTCAAAATACTTATACAAATTTCAGTATTAACAGGTATCTGCTTCTCACAAAGGAATGTAAACATATTACTCTTATTGTGTCCCAAGTTATGTGTGTGTATGGGCATCTGTATGTGTATGTGTCTGTGTGAGCATATGTTTTCCTTGTTTACCTTTTTATGTCTTTCTTGGGTCTTGTAGGTGGAGATCAAATTTTCCATTGAGCCCGGGGTTTTTCATAAGGAATGTCTGGAAGTCCTTTATTTCCTTAAATGACCATCTCCTTGCCTGAAAGAATATGCTCAGTCTTGCCGGGTAGTTGATCCTTGGTTGCAGTCCAAACTCTTTTGCTTTATGAAATATCGCATTCCAATCCCTCCAATCTTTTAATGTAGCAGCTGCTAAATCCTGTGTAATCCTGACTGTATTTCCACGATATTTGAATTGTTTCTTTTTAGCTGCATTAAGTATTTTCTCCTTGACCTTGTAGCTCTGGAATTTGGCTACTATATTTCTTGGAGTTTTCAATTTGGGGTCTCTTTCAGGAGGAGATCAGTGAATTATTTCAATAACTATTTCCCCTTTTGATACTAAGACCTCAGAACAATTTTCTTTGACTGTCTCTTGGAGGATGCTGTCCATGCTGCTTTTTTCATCATGACTTTCTGGAAGGCCGATAATTCTTAGGTTATCACTCCTGGATCTGTTTTCCAGGTCAATTGTTTTTCTAGTGAGTTATTTTGCACTTTCTCCTAAGTTTTCAATCTCTATGTTTTGTTTGACTGACTCTTGTTACGTCACAGAGTTCTTGGCTTCACTTTCATTGATTCTAATTTTTGTTCAATTATTTTCCTCAATCAGTTTTTGGAGCTCTTTTTTCATACTTTGGTTTCATTCTTTGGGAGGTATTTTCTCCAGTTAGAGTTTGGACCTCCTGTCTTATTTCTCCTATTTTACTTTTTAAAGCTTTGTTTTCTTCAGTGAAATTTTTTTCCAATTTGGTCACTGTAGATTTATATTTATCTCCTACCACTGTAATTTCATTTTAAAAATCCCTCTTGTGATTCCCTCAGGATGCTTTTTGTGCTTGAGACCAATTCACATTTCCTTCTGTTGTCTCCAGTGTGTGTATAGAGTCTGTGTTGCCTTCTGAATTTGGTTGTTCTTGCTCACTATAAAAGGATTTGTTGGTTCTAGCCTTTGCATTTTCCTTCTTCCCCTTTGTGGTTGCATATGACCTGGACTTTTAGCATGGATATCTGCTTCTGAAGTGCAGGAGTACTGAGTTTCTCAGGGTAGGAGGTAGGGGTTTGGTTGTTAGCTTTGTAAGCTGTAGTCTCTGAGTGTGTAGACTGAGGTCAGGGACAGGACTCTCTATGTTTCTCCTGAGTTATCTTGAGTAATCTGTGGGGGCAGGGTGGTCTAGCTCCTTCAGATTTCCACCTCTGTGTCTCTGTGGTACCACTCAAGCAGGCTCATTATATCAGAAGGCTGGCAGAAGATCAGGGCTGTAGTTTGTTGATTTTGCCTGTGGTGCTTAACACACCTGGGCTTTTGTTGTTAGGGCTTGCTGGCTCTACCCTCTTAGGCTCAGACTCCATACAGTTTCCCTGCCCTTTTCCTCAGTGACTCCCAAGCCTGAGGCTGTTTACACTTAGGCAAGAATTTACTCTGGGTGGGACATTTAACTCTAGACTTTTCTAGGTCAGGGAGGGGGGATCAGAGCAACTAAATTTTATTCCTCCATCCTGACTTCTGAAAGTTTGGATATGTAATTTGAAACATCCAGGCTGTGGGCTGGTAGCTCCAGGAAAAGCTGTTGTTCTTGTCCCCTAGTTCTTTCTTCCCTCATTCTGATGCTCCTCAGCTGAGAGGTGAGATGACTGCAAACCCCTCTGGCTAGGTGGGTATGCTGGCTGGCTGGAGCTTCTTCTCTGTCTGCCTTACTCTGCTCTCAGGTCTGCACTGGTGCAGCTTTGGTGTGCTCGGAGTTCTGCCTGCCCTGACCTAAATAGGCACTTTCCTGGGCTAGGAATCTGCCACACTCCGTCTCCCAATAGGTTCTGTCACTCTTAAATCTGTTCAAATTCACTTTTTAGCTTTTAGTGACAGAATTCTTGGAGGAGCTTGTTAAAGCTTCTGTTTCCTTTCTGCCATCTTTGCTCAGCCCCCTCCCAATCCTCTATAATAAATTTAAAAAGAGATTCAAAAGTCAAACTTTGGCAGCTTATTATTAAATCTAGAAAGAGGAAACCACTGGAATTTATTAAGCCAAGAGGAGTGACATCTTTAGATCTGTGCTATAGACATGTAAATTTGGTAAGTGTGTAGAAGACAGATTGGAAAAGGGAAAGAATGGAAGCTGGTAAATCAGTTAGAAGCTTATTATAGTAGTCAATAGTAATCAATACATGAACAATCCATCAACAAAATTTGCTGTCTTTTTCATGTCAGCCATTGTGCCAAAGGAAGGGTGATAAGGACCTGGGTTTTATGTGTGAGAAATAATGTGGAGGTATAACTGACAAGAATGATGGTGAGAAAAATTCAGTAACAGTTTAATAGCTGCCCTATTGATCACTAATTATCATCAACCTATATGGAATGAAGAGTTCTCAAGCCACAGAGACTTAGAGAGGAAAAACAAATAGACAAATCCATCCTGTGGAAATGCAGTAAGGTAAATATGATACCCAGAATACAGCCTGCCATTGGAGTTATACTGAACAGAGTTTTACTGAGTATACCAAAGATAAGTTTATATATCAATATTATCACAAAAATCAGTAATGATATCCATCTTTCAATAGTCTAAAGACTATAAAATATTAAAGAAAAATAATGTAGCAAATTGTACTTGAACTATTTCTCTCTGAACTCTGACAAATATGATGATTGTGATGGTGATAATGATGATGATGGTGGTGGTAGTAATAATGATAGCTATTTATACAATGCTTCAACGTTGACAAAATAGAAAACCTGACTAGATTATATATATATAATGATATGTGGGGGAAAACTGAAATTGAGGACATTGTGGGAAGTTGTGTGCAATTCTGACCAATACATCTATGTAAGAAATTGAATTAGCAGTAATGATACCAAATCATACAAATTAGAAGAGGGGAAAAAATCTAGTACCTATTTGTGTAATTTTTAGTTTTAAAAGATGTTTAAGGTACAGATGTTTGTGAATAGCCTGATGACCACACAACCTTTAGCTAGTATTTACAAAAATTTGAGGTACTGTTTATATATAACTGTGGCAGAGTTATTTTTTTAAAATAACACAATATAATTTAGATGTAGGATATGTATAAGAATACATCAAAAATAGTACTATTCTTGCTGTTTTATTTCAGATTTCCTTTTAGCTTGATTTTTTAAAAGCTAAGATCTACCTTGCCAAGCTAATGGTGCCCTATCTGTCATTCACCTTTCACGTTTCTAAGATGACTTAAGAATACTGACAGTTTCCATGAATAACAATCACATGCACTCAAAGATGTCTCTGCAAAAGGACATTTTTATTGATGAAAAAGAAAAAAAAACTCCCCCTCCCCATCCTGACTCTGGTAGTACTGCTGTTGTCCAGTAAAAATATTGATTATATTATTTCAACTAAAAAATAGATTAATTAGTTAACAAATAAATGAAGTCTGCAGCTCAAAAGTTTTTGTTTACTTCCTTAAATAGAATTTGGGGGTATATTCAGTTATGGAAGCTTGCCATTTAACTATCCATTTACTCAAATATTTTACAATGCAATTAAGTGTAACCAATAACAAAACCAAATAAAGACATATTTACACTTAAAAGTGATATTCTTCTTTCACATGTCCATCATAGATTATTAGTTATGTACTATATTTCCCTGTATTTTCTGTTTACACATTTGTGTATACATTTTCCTCCTTTATAATAGTAGTCAATAGGTATATTGTTTTTTCCTGGTTTTGCTTTGTACACTTCACATTGCTTCCCATATTTCTCTCCAATTTCTTCATATTTATCTTACACTTCTTTTTTTCCATTTGAAAGTGCTTTCCTTACAAGAACACTGCAAGGAAGGCAACAGAAGGTTGTTTAACCTAATACAATAGAAAAGAATAGATAAGACTCAATGGGGTTAGCTCCTGCTTAAAGAAAGATTTTGTAACTCCATATCTGTTATATCTTCCAGTCTCAAAAGACAATAATTGTGGTTCATTTAAGAGTTATCACTAAATACTGACCTTTTATGGCACCTAAGCAACTTCTTTGCTTTTGATTTTGAAGACATATTGTTACAGGCAACAGGGGTAGTAAGAGTAAGAGACAATAGAAAGAGAAGATGCATAAAGGAATTATACAGTTCTCTCTGACAAAAACCTAGAATTTTTCTGAACAGGGAACACATATTTAGGAGCTGTTCACATTAGCTAGTGGACAGACCACTCACTGGAGAGGTTAGGAAAAAACCCTAACCTTCAGGTAGGGATTGGATTAGCTTACTTTGGAGATTTTTTCCACTTCTGTGAGTTGATACATCTATGTTCAAAACTTCCAACTTTTTTTTCACACTGTCTTAGATTGATTAAATTAAAGGCATTAAATATACAGCCTATGGGCTTCCTGGTTACAGAGGGAAGCTCAAACTAAATTAAAATGTAATTGTGAAATTTGACAAAATTTTATTTAAAAATTACGTAAAACCAGAAAAACATAGAAAATATTACATTTTAAAACTAAGTCAATATGGACCTCAGATGGATAATTATATATGTATTAAGGGATCTCATTTCTAATTCAACACAGCTCATGTAAGTTGTCCAAAGCAATACATATGCATATACATTAAAGTTTTATTTGTGCCTTTGTTACTGCACAATCATTTTACAATATTGGCAAAAATATTCGTACAATCTTTGTTACAAATATACATATAATATCTCTGAAATAAAAAAAAAAACACAATTAACATGAACTTTTAGATGAAATACCTGCATCTGACATTATAGCTAAACTTTTACATTCTCATGCCCCCACATCTTCACCAAAAAAGGGGTTAAAATTTATTCTCCAAAAACAAGACTGCTCACTATAATTTATCCAAATTTTGTTGCCTCTTAGATGTTGGCTTTGATTACATTATTTTAGTTATAGGGTTTATTGTTATTTTGCTTACTTCATTCTTTATCACTTTATTCAAGTTTTCCCTGATCCATAATTTGAGTAAGCTAAAGTATCGTCATGCTAATAATCTTAATTTATACTTTAATATGAAGTGAGACACAATTGTGAAGTTATTATTACACTATTGCATTCATTAAGTACATTTGTCAGTTGATAGAGAGGTCAATATCAATGCTATTTAATTCTAGCTATATGTATAAAGTTAATTTATGTTTGTTAGCTCCAGGGGTGCAAATTATATATCTTTCCATTTAGTTAAGTGACACATCAATTGCCATATATTGATCACACATGTGGTGATGATGAGGACAGCATTTTCTCTTGCTATTAAAATGTTAGCTCTTTGAGAGTAGGGACTATCACACTTTTCTTTTTTTTTTTTATCCCCAGCTCTTATCACATTTCTTTGCACATAGTAAGTGTTTAATTAATTAGAGGCATTTTTATTCAAGTATTCATTTTTTTTTCTTTCTGGCAAACTACACCCTCTTCCTCAGAAAAGAAACCTTGCAATGACAAACAAGTAGCTCTTGGCTCATCAACAAATAGGTTTCTGTGGGTATTTCACATGCTGAAATCATAGACAAATTGTACAGTTATAGTTACAGATACAAAGAAATACTGAGAATATACCTCAGATAGGAAATGCCTAGATGCTTTCTCTTCCTGAAAGATGTGTCCAAAGAAGATATCTCCATAGGACTCCAGCCTCCTCATTCACCTACACACAGCTGCTCTCTTTTTTTTCTGCCTAAAGGCCCTATTAGACCTTTTTTTCTTCATTTCACACTTTATCACTGTATCTACAGCATCACAAAAATAAATGGTCAAAAGGTCATTGCCTCTTTCTTTCATTATCTATGACTTCATTGAACAATGCCATGGGCAGTGACACCAACATAAAGGATTGAGGCTATTCCCTACTGACTTCCATAGTCCTGCTGAATTTCCTTTCCTAATAACAATATTCAACATCAGGATCAGGACTGAACATTTGGACAATTATGTGAGTATATTTTCTCTATAGGACAAAAAGAAGGTGGGTGTTAGTAAATTTCCTAAATATTTGGATACATTTTTCTATATGTACTTATGCACACAAGAGTACCAAGAAAACTAAACCATCTTGCAAAATTATTACTGTGATCTGTTGGATCACCTATAACTTAGTTAGCCAATTTTAGTTATGATCTGAACTAAATTTACATCTGAACAAGAAAAGAAAAAGAATTATCTCAATAATTCTAGTAAAATGCCTCCCACTAATTTTGAGGAAAAAATAGAATGTTTTTATTGTTTTAAAAATTGAGTAAATCCTGATCATGACCTATTAATAGGAAACATATTGCTTGTATAGACAGAACTGAAAGAATATTTATTTAAATTGGTATGCTAGGAACTTTTCATGGTTGAAACATATATTGTCTCAAATGCCTTTCATCTATATTTTTTCTTCAGAAGCTACATTTGGAAATATTCTTATTGTAATGAACAATAAACATAAATTGAAAATAACTATAGAAATTAAAGAATGCAATTTAAAATTCTAGATGATTCTCAGACAGATATATGTCTCACCAAATTCTTTTCTTATGGCCGAATTAAAAAGAAACTGCTTTTCTGTAAGATGACCTGCTGATGATGTTTTCTCCAACTGGTTTATGTTTTTCAGTTAAAACATCAAAAACACATTAACTTTCAAATGGCATTTATAACTTTTGATTATTTAAATATATTTGCTTATCTATTTCTAGGTATAGGACTTTCATGCTTTCAAAATATATAATGACTACCTATTACAGTGAGTACTTACAAACTTCCACAAAAAGGGTAGGAGAGTAGGGAAAACAAAACCTGAAAAGACTGATTTGAAAGCCTACCAGCTGCTTCAGATAGGAATCCCATTATGCAATGAGTATCAAAACTCAGCTTGCAGTTACTTATCTTAGCTCCATGGTGGAGCCAAATGCATAATGTTTGAATTTATTCCTGAGTTCAGAGCAGTGTCTTTGTGAATGTGAAGAGCACAGAATATATTGAACAATGGCCAAATATTTCATTCACTATAATGTTAAATAATACTTGCCTTTTGAAAATCTGTAGGAGATGGGGAGAACATACTACATCAAATGGTCACACTCTAGTTTGCCTGTTTAATTTTTTTAAAACTATTAATTAAGTTATAATGATGCTACAAACAACAAACATCTAGTTGCCAATAGAAGAGAAAAGAAGATATATAAGAGATTGTAATGAGTATTCTCCCACATTTTTCCTAGGTAGAAATTACTTGTCTAAGACTTATTTTTATAGTAAAGCAAAAAAAAAATACTCATATAAATCAACAACCTTAACATAATGAAAGCCCCATTTATGTTAACTGTGCTTCTGCTGACTTGCTATTCTCTATACATTCCATTCCATATCCCACACTTTTGCCTTTAATACAGGATGTATCCAATGCCTGGAATATATCTGCTGCCTCACCTCTGTGTCTTGGAACCTAAACTTACACCAAAGGACATTTCAAGTGCCATTCTTTTCAAGAGACAATACCTGACTCCTCAACCTCCCATGGAATACTTTGTATTCAGCTTATATTAAAGTATTTGTGAACATATTTTATCCTCCTACTGCCCCACCCAGTATAATAAATGCTTCTTGAGGGAAGATTCTATCTTGTTTTTTGTATTTATTCTCCAGAACGAAGTTGCATGGCAATGTGCATGTGCATGGTATGTATTGGGTGCTTAATAAATGCTTTGGTTAATTAATTGAAAATTTTAAAGCTTCTTAATGATTAAGAATTTAGGCTGTTTTTGAGTAAGGAATACTGTTCCATGCTACTACAATTCAGAAAGAGCTTAGGAATCCCAGAAACCTCCTTTGGCAATTTGTTTACAGAACTTCAGGCAAAAGAGCAACTAAATCTAAACTTACTCAGATTAAGAATACTTAGAATTTAAAGAGTGCTTTTCACATTATGAGCCCTTTGTCAGTATAAACTCATTCCCAAAGGAATCCAGAAAATCCAGTTAACCCTATATTTGTACTCTGAGAAAATGAAGCAGAGAAGTTTGAATTTCATAATAACTACCAAGGAAACATTTGTTAGAACTGAGGGGAAAAATGTACCTATTTAAAATTGAAATTGTTCTTGTATTTAGTTTTGAAAGCAGAAAGAAGAAAAATGAGATATTATTTGCAGTGCCAATTTTTCATACAGTAGGTAGAACTCCTTTCTCTATTATTTCTTAGAGGCAATTAGAAATACTTCCACCAAGGAAAACCTCATTTCATCCCCTTCCCTGGTTACCTGTCTGTCCTTCATGTCTTCTAGCTACTAGAAATAAAGCTTTATTCTAAAGCTAGGAAAAGACTGGGAAGCTGATAGGAGTTCAGTTTTCTGATACTATGGCTTTGGCTACAGAATTAGACTGCTACAATATAGCAAATTCGCATCTGCTGTGGAAGCCATACATATTCTCCTTCTTGGGAGCTATGCCTCCACCTTATCCAAACACACATTAAATAGATTCTTGGAAAAATTGACTCAGTAATCCAAACAATCCCACCACCTTCCCCATTCCCTGTTCCCCATATGTCATCTCTCTCTCTTTCTGTCTCTGTCTCTGTCTCCATCTCTGTCTCTGTCTTTGTCTCTCTCTTTCTTTCTCTGTCTCTGTCTGTCTGTCTGTCTGTCTGTCTCTCTCTCTCTCTCACACACACACACACACACACCACATACATACACATACAAAATACACTTATGCATGCACCACATATTATCCTTGCTAAAAGGTTAGATTCCAAAACTTTCCAACTTGAAAATTCTTCAGAAGAAGGAGAAAGGATATGAGAAGATAACCATGATGAAGATGACAATGTTGATAGTAATGTTAATAGCTCATGTTGATATAGTGCAAGTTTTGCAAACATATATGTGTGTATGTATGTGCACACACACGTACAGATATTAACTACATTTACTTCTCACAATAACCTTGTGAAGTAGGTTGTATCAGCATCCTTATTTTACACATAAAGAAACAAATTGAAAGAGTTTAAATAGCTTGTCCAAGATCACAGAGTTAAGTAAATGACTGACGTAGCATTTGAACTTGGGTCTTCCTTACTCCAAAGTCAGCCCTTAAATTGCAACCCTCAGTATCTCCTAATCCTTAGCAATGCAATGATTATCCCATTGGCTCTGTGCACTGTCTCAATATTATGAAAGGTTGAGCAATGGCTTCTTCAAGACTGAGGCCAAGAATCTTCTACCATTTTTTTTACTCTCTGACATGGGTGAGAAAGTCTTCCTCTACCATAAAACTTCTTGGTAATCCACCATTCTCATAGCATCCATTGTCAAGAGGCTGTCATCTTTAGGACTGAGGAATTATTGTTAGTTGAAACCTGCAGTGCAGAGTCATCTTTCAGGCCATATATGTTTGTCATGTGTTTCTGTCCAAGGCAACCATTTATAGTTCCTGAGGTCAGGAGTTAATCCTTCACCTCCAACCTGCTAGGATTCTAGTATATTTTTTCAAAAGAGGAAAAAATGACAAAGATTAATGAGGTCCAAAGACTTTCCTTTACTGGCCAGCACAAAGGGATGACTCCTTCCCAAACAGTCTGAAACCAACTAATTAAACCTAGGAGAAGCTAACTTTTGTGAAACACTTCTTGTAGAAGTCATAAAGGCCATATTCATACTGCCCCCCCCATAGGCTAAGAAAACCAAGATTCCCAAGTTCTGCATAATAATCATACTATGTTAGTCACAGAAGATTGCTGATCAACCATTTCATCTTCAAGTGGAGGCCTGATAGATAGGATGCCTGTCATCTTTGAGTTAAATCAGGAGGGGCTCATGACTGGCTTTGTTATAGGTGGATAGATATTTTCCTATAGAACTCCATTGAGGGATACTTGGGGATGGAGGCAAGATGGCAGAGTAGAAGCACAAACATGGAGTGAATTCCTACTCCAATCACTTCGAACACATGTAGATAAATGATTCTAAACAAATTTTAGAACTGTAGAACACACAAAGTGACAGAGAGAAACAGATGTTCCACTGAAGGTAGCCTGGCAGGCCAAGAGGAAGGGTCTATAGCACCAAGCTTGGATCCCAGCGCAGTGCCAAGCAACCATTCAGAAGAGAATTGCTCTTGCTTTGACCTACTTGGATCTGGATAGTGTCTTGGGTGGTGGTCTTGGGTGTGTGGCCAGTGTGCAAGGGGGCTGTAGAGAAGGCCCCATCCTCATATCTCTGACAACATTTGCAAAAAAACTCCAGCAATTTGTGACACAGCTCTCTCCACTCTGGAAGCAGAGTTCTACTATAGTAAAGAGCTCAAAAGCTGGCAAGATGAGCAAGCAGAGGAAGTGCAATCAGACCACAAAATCCTATTTGGGGGACAAAAAGGATCAAAACATGGAATGAGGAGAATACAACAAAGTCAAAACTCCTGCAGCAAAACCTTCCAAGGAAAATATGAACTGCTCACAGGCCATGGAGGAGTTTATGAAGGATTTTGAAAATCAAGTAAGAGAAGTGGAGGAAAAATTATGAAGAAAAATGAGGATGATGCAAGAATATCATGCAAAGTGAGTCAACAGCCTGCTAAAGGAGACCAAAAAAATACACTGAAGATTAAAAATAGACTAACTCAAATGGCAAAAGAGGGACAAAAAGTTAATGAGGAGAAGAATGTCTTAAAAAAGATGAATTTGTGAGATGGAAAAGAAAGTACAACATCTCACTGAAGGGAATAATTGCTTCAAAATTAGACTGCAGCAAATGGAAGCTAATGGCTTTATGAGAAACCAAGATACTATAAAACAGATCCAAAAAAATAAAAAAAATAGGAAGCAATGTGAAATATCTCATGGGAAAAAGCACTGACCTGTAAATTAGATCCAGGAGAGATAACTTAAAAATATTGGACTACATGAAAGCCATGATCAAAAAAAGAGCCTAGACACCATCTTTCAAGAAATTATCAAGCAAAATTGTCTTGATGATCTAGAACTAGAGGTCAAAATAGAACTAGAAAGAATTCACTGATTGCCTCTTGAAAAAGATCCCCAAAGAAAAATCCTAGGAATATTATAGCCAAATTCCAGAGTTCCCAGGTCAAGGAGAAAATATTGCAAGTAGTCAGGAAGAAACAATTTGAGTATTGTGGAAAGACAATCAGGATAAAATAAAACCTAGCAACTTCTATATTAAGGGGTCAAAGTGCTTGGAATATGATATTCTAGATGTCAAAGGGGCTAGGATTAGAACCAAGAATCACGTACTCTGCAAAACCGAGGATAATGGTCAGAGGAAAATATGGTCTTTCAATGAAATAGGGTACTTTCAAGTATTCTTGATGAAAAAAAAAACAAGCTGAACAGAAAATTTGACTTTCAAACAATAAATAAGAGAAGCATTAGAAGGTAAACAGGAAAAAGAAATCATAAGGAACTTATTTACATTCCTACATGGAAAAATGATAATTGTAAATCATGAAACTTTTCTCAATATGAGGATAGTTGAAGGGAATACACACACATATACATATATTTGTATATATGTGTATATATATTTGTATACATACATATATGTATATATAGGAGGGTGTATATGTATATAAATATATATGTGACTGTGGGCATATATATGTGTAAATGAATACATAGACAGAGGTCACAGGATGAGTTGAATATGAAGGCATGATATCTAAAAAAATAAGATTAAGATTTGAGAGAGGAATATTATATTGGAAGAAGCAGAAAGGGAGAGATAGATTAGGGTAAATTACCTCATATAAAAGAGGCAAAAGAACACTGTTACAATGGAGGGGAAGAGCAGGACGGTGAAAGGGAATGGGTCAACTTTACTCTCATTGAATTTGGCTTAAGGAGGGAATAACATACAAATTCAATTGGGTATCTTGCCCTAAAGGAATTCAGGAGAAAGGGGATAAGAGAAGGGATGATAGAAGGGAGGGTAGATTGGGTGAGAGGCAGAAGCTAATACTTTTGAAAAGCAACTAGGTCAAAGTAGAAAATAGAATAAGCAGAAGGGGAGAATCGGATGGAGGGAAATATAGTTAGTCTTTCACAATATAATTATTATGGAAATGTTTTGCTTAACTATACATGTACAATCTTTGTTGAATTGCTTGTCTTCCCAGTGGGAGTGGGTGAGCAGGGAAGAAAAAAAAGACTCTGGAAATCAAAGTTTCAAAAAATGTTTAAAAAATTGGATTTTTTATGTGAAACTAGGAAATATAAGGCACTAGGGTATAGAAATCCACCTTGAACTACTAGAAAGTTAGGGGCTTGTGGGAAGATATAAGAAAGGGCATTTTGGGGGAAGAGGTATTTGGTGGGGTGACTAGTTTGGAGTGGAGGAGAGGAGAAAGATGGGGAGAAAAATTTGTATCTCAAAATCTTGTGGAAATGAATGTTGAAAACTAAAGATGAATAAATAAATTAGAAAAAAATGAAGAAACAGGAAAAAAAATACTGAATAACATTTTAAAAAAAAATGAAAATGTGAACTATTTCCCAAGAAAGACTGATGAATTCTTAAAGCAGATTGAAGCATACCAATTTTCACTTTTTGGTGTTGTTGTTTTCTTTCTTATGGTTTCCCCCTTTTGTTCTGATTTTTCTTTCACTATATGACTAATATGAAAATAAGTTTAGCATAATCATACTTGTATAACATATATTAGATTGCTTGTTGTCCTCAGGAGGGGCGCAAAGGGAGAGAGAAAAATTTGGAACTCAAAATTTCACAAAAATGAATATTGAAAACTATATTTATAGGTTATTTGGAAAAAAAAATAACTATTAAGGAGTAAAAAAGAAACTCATTGAGACTGTCTACTAAAGTGTAGTGCTGGGGGGCGGAGCCAAGATGGCGGCGTAGCAGCAGCAACATATTGCAGCTCTCACATAGCCACCCCAAAATACCCATAAAATAGGACTCTAAACCAATCCTACAGATCCAAAACGCACACACAGATACTTCCCACTAAAATCAGCTCAGCCATGAGGAACCATATCAGCACTGCGAACTGAAACCAGCCTGGCCTGAAGCCGTGGCTGGGTCCTGGGGGCGGTTGGGTGGGAGGAGCAGAGGAGCCACTCTGGTGAGCAGATTAGCAGCAGCTGCACGTGGGGATTGTGAAAGGGGGAGATAAGGAGTCTGGCCGAAAGGCCTCCAGAGCAGAAAAGCGAAAGGCAGAGGTTTTGCACCCGCCTCCACATTGCAGCTTCCCTCCCATGGCCTGCAGACAGCAGGGGGACTTAGTGATTGTTCTCAGGCCAGTGCTCTCACGTTGAGTGGCCTGGATACAGATCGCCGTCTTGGGACTCGGTCTTGGAGTCTTCATTATCCAGTGAGCGGGGAGTAAGTAGGAAGAGTCCCAGCATCTTCCTGAGAGCTATGGGAGCTGGGAGGACCCCAGCAATTTGCGACAGAGCTTTCCCTTCTGGAAGCAGAGCCCCACAGAGATTTAAAAAAAAAATCATGGTCTAAACAACCATG
>JAQQSV010003828.1:0-14990 GCA_028646515.1 Pseudochirops corinnae | reverse complement strand
ATATATATATATATGTGGAGAGAGAGTATGTATATATTATATATATATATATATAAAATCACAAGTCTCAACCATGTGCAAAATCATGTGTTTGGCAGCAGATAGAGCTTTCTGGGACAACCAAATGTCATTTTTCTTTCCTTACAAAATGAGTTAAAAAAGATCTCACTTTCCCAGTAACTGGTACCCAGTTGATTTCTCTTTCCAGCTGCTGCTGTTGGGGGCTGGAGCCCCACATCATGCAAACTCTTGAGTCCTTTGGAGCAGTTCAGGCCGTCATGGGACCTGGTGGCATTGGTCTGCAGGGACCCAAGTCAGCAGAATCCTGCCCAGGCATCCTTGGCTCTGGGGCAGTTGGTCAGCCCTGAGGAGCAAAGTTCTGCTTTCTTCTACCACAGTTACCTCTTACATGTTTTTGGCTGGTCACCATGGTGAGTAAAAATCACAGAATATTAGCGTTCATCATGATCTAGCCAACTCCTTCAGCATTGCACTTGGGAGTCCTGCCTTCAAGTCTAGTCTCAGATAACTCTCTAGCTATGTGATCTTGGGTAAATGATTTAACCTTACAGCCTCAGTTTTCCCATCTGTAAAAAGGGGATAATAACATGAAATAACATATGCTAAGTACTTTGCAAACATTAAAATGATATAAATTATAGTTATCATCATTTTTATTTTAGATGAAGAATCTGAGTCTATGAGAGGGAAGCAGCTTGCCCAAGGTCACCAAGGTAGTTATTGGCAGAGCTGGAGCTTTAATCCAGGTCTCCCAAATCCAAGCCTTCTGTTCTGCTATGCCTTGTACGCGCCTTCTCCCATTCCCCTTCAACCCCTTCCCCCACTGAACTCAGTTCACCTCAGGGGGCAGAGAGTATGCTTTGGGAGTAAGCATATAATGGCCTGCCTCACGGTGGAGCTCTTTAGATCTGTTTATGTTTGTTCTAAAATCATTGCAAGTTCTGTTTAACCCAGTCTAGGCACGTGTTCATTTGTGCTCTGAGAACATGTAAAAGCGTGCCTTCACCATGAGAGTCAGATAAATGGAACACGACTAGCAAACACAGTTTGAAACAAAAAAGAGAACAAAAAACAACCAAAAAAAAAAAAAGATAAAAAGCAACGATCATCACGATGGGGAACTTTTGTCCAGGCTTTTTCTCTCTGTCTGGACAGACAGACTAATAAGGAGCTCAGATGAATCCAAGGGAGGATTAACCACTGAGCTGTGTTTGGGGTAGCAAGTATGGGAGCAGGCACACCAGAAATATTTGTTGAATTGAATTCATTTGCACCTGGCAAGTAAAATGTGAAAGGTGTGATTAGAGGAATTATAGATTATACAAGTCAGACGCCATGCTCCTTCTAAGTCTTCTAAGACACTTAATACACTACTTAATGTTAGAGTTACATATATAATTATAATTATACATATGTATGATATATGACTCCCATTAGAGTTATACATGTAATTTTCCAGCTCTAAATTCTCATGACATTTTGTTAGTGCCTACCTGCAGTGGGCTTACAGCCTAGAAGGAGGAGGCCAAAAGAGATCAAATTCTATTACGGAAAAGCAGGAGAGGTTTCATAAAGGGGGCTTCATGAAGGAATGGCCTTGAACAATGGATAACATTTAATTAGGTAGAATCAGGCCTGGGGAATGAGGAAGGGAGGTAAGGAAAGAAACATTATAAGCAAAAGGAACAACAGGCATGAAAATCAGGAGGCCGGAAAAAAGGAAAAAAAATTCAGAGAACGGCCAATTTCCAGTTTCAATAAAGGGCACACAGAGGGCATTAGTGATGAAGTAGGATTGGAAAGATGGACTGAGATCAGATTGAAGAGAGCCTTGAATGAAAGCAAGGCTGAAAAGTCAAACTTCATTCACTTCATATTCAGATGTCAGAGCCATTGAAGGGTTTGGAACAAGGCAATGACATGATAAGAACTGGATTTTAGAAAGATTATTCTGGCATCACGAGGTAGGAGGCATTAAAAAGAAAGAGGCTAGAATCAGAAGACTATTTAGGAGACTCTTATGAAAATCTAGGCCCTGAAAATAGGAGTAAGGGAATATACACACACATAAAGGGAATCTATACACACACCTATAAAGGGAATATAAATATAGATACATATTTATAAAGGGATTATATATAGACAGACATATATGAAAAGAATATTATATATATATTCCCTTAATTTTGCCTACAGTGCCTCTGTGTATGTATATATGTATGCATGCATGTGTATATATATGTATATACACAATATATGTATATGTGTGTATACATACACACATACATATCTACATCTACACACATCTACATATATACATATATGCACACGTGTGTGTGCATGAATGTGTATACACACATACAACAGCTGAATCCAAACTCCATCTCTGCCAATATCTACCTTTATAATTCTGGACAAGTTAAATGTGAGATGTGTATGTATATGTGTGTTTATAGATCTATTTCCCTGTCATTCACATACACACATATACACATGTGTACACATATGTACACACATATAAACACATACATACATGCACAATTGCTATTACTGATCACGCGTTGGGGGAGGGGGGCAGTAAAAATCAATCACAGATTTGTTGTTTTTCTGTTGTTTCCATCATGTCCAACTCTTCATGACCCCACTGGGGTTTTCTGGTGGAGTGATTTACCTGTTCTTCTCTAGCTCTTTTTACAGATAAGGAAACTGAGGCAAACAGGGTTAAGTGACTTGCCCAGGGTCACACAGCTAGTGAGTTTCTGAGGTCAGATTTGAACTCAGGAAGATGAGCATTCCTGACTTCAGGTCTAACGCTCTAGGCTACCCAGCTGTCCAGATACTTCAGAGGTTTTGAGCTTGGCTGTCGGGTGGAATGAGGGTCCAATGATCACAAATAGCTTGCTGACCCCCAAGTTAGTTTTCTGTGCTTGAGTAACCCCAGGATTGCATCATGGTATAGTGGAAAGAGCTCGGTATTATAGACCAGTGCTCCAGGGGCCAGACTAGAACCCAGATTTCTTCATGAGTTTTGTGACAGTGGACAAATAATTTCTCTAGACCTCCATTTTCTCACATGTAAAATGAAGGTATTAGATTAAATGATCTCTAAGATCCTTTTCAGCACTAAAGTGCTAAGCTTCTGGGATTAGAACTAAGGGGGTCTCAGATTATTGGACCTGAGAAAGAGACAGAGACTCAGTGGCTCATAAAATCATACTTTCAGAGCTAGAAGGGACTTCAGAGGTCCTGGAATTACTTTGTTATCTTACAGATGAGGAGACACAGATACAGGGAAGTTAAGTGACCGGCCTGAGTCACACAGGTAGATAGTACAGGTTGGCTTATCAAGCAACAGCCTCACTGAAAAGTTCATTTGAGAGAGTTGAAGGGGTGAACAAGAAAGCATCTCTTTTGGATACTGTCTGGGGGTGTGCATGGCAGTGAAAGGGGGAAAGGCAATAGAGGCAGGGGTGGGGAACCTGCCGTCTCTAGGCCACATGTGGCCTTTAGGTCCTCAAAGTGCAGCCTTTTGACTGAATTCCAACTTGTTCTGGGAAGTTTGGACTCAATCAAAGGGCTGCACTTGAGGACCTAGAGGGCCACATGTGGCCTTGAGGCAGCAGGTTCCCTACCCTTGGATAGAGTAAAGGAAGGTTGGAACCACAAAGCTGGGGTTTGGGTATCTAAGAGGAAAGAAAGAAGTTTCAGTCTGAAATCTAGCGATGGACATGGCAGCCAGCAAGACAGGTCTGAGTAAATAGAAGACTTAGGATATTCAGTATGCACTAATAAAGTACAAAAAGGCTGGAAAGGTCACTTGGGGTTGGTTATGAAAGCCTTTAAAGGGGTGGGAAAAAGGCCCAAGGTGTTTAGCCCTAGAGAAGACTTAGGGGCAGCATGATGGCTATTTTCAGATATCTGAAGAGCTGTTAAATGACAAGACTAGATCAGGCCTGCTTGGTTGTAGATAGAAGAACAAGGGCTAAGGGGTAGAAGCCACAATGAGACAAATTTAGGCTTGATATCAACAAAGGTTTTTTTTTTGTTTTTTGTTTTTTTTAACAATCAGAGATGTCCCGAAGCAGAATGGGCTACATTGGGATGTGGTAGATTCCTTATCGACAGCAGTCTTCAAGCTAAAGCTGGTTGACCTCTCGGAGGGTTTGTTGTAGTAGGGCATGTTTTCGACTAGATAGCCACACACTTGGCCCTTCCAAGTCTGAATGTCTATGATTAAAGAGCTGAACTGGAACGTAATAATGCTAGACTTTTAAACTCTAATGGATGCCAGCTGTCTATAGTTTGTACAGTGAGATCTCCACATATGACATTCCAATAACTCTGCTCTCTGACTGCCCAGCACAAAACACTCTTTAAGGCATTCTGGAGGAGGGGTCCTGAAAGGGGAAAAAAAGACGAAGGGGAAGCCATGGTCCCAAGGGCAGGATCTTTGGGAACTTTCTGTTCTCCCCTCTCCCACCACTGGGAGGGGGGTCCTTCTCCAGAGACAAAAATTGGGGGAACCTTCTGTCTGAGGATGCCCTGGACTTGCTCCATCCCAGCAGGAAAACATGCCTTTATCATGAGAAACATGTAAGTGTTCAGATTTGTTTCCCTGTTTGACTTAGAAATGTGTGCAGAGGAATGAGTGAGTCAGTGAGACTTTGGAGTTTGGGGATTAAGAGAACCCTTTGAAGGGGAAGAAACGTTCACAAGAGGCCTTCAACTTATGCTTAAAAAAGCAAAACTTGGGAAAAAATGACTTAAAAGTCAACAGGCAAAGAGATGTGCCTCTTGGTTTGGGGAATAAAAGAGTTAACAGAGAGACACTTCACTGCAGCACCATCCCCACAGGACATCTTTCCCTGACCATAAAATTTTTAAAATGCAAGCCTTTGGAAAAGAGAGTTAAATCGTTATACAGTTCTTCCACAAAGCTTTAATTCCCACTACCACCCCAAGCTGGGGAAGCAGCTGAATTCTCACAAGGAAACTTGGCCTTTTGAAGATTTCCAGTAATTCTTACAACTCAAAGGGCTCTGCAAGGCTGTCTCTTTTTTCCATCCTGTGCTTTTGTCCCTTTGGAACCTGACCACTGTTCACCAGGTGCACCCTGGGTTACCTCAGGCAACTCAAAGTGTAATTGGGAGAGGGTCTCTTTCTCTACAGGAGATCCAGATCCACATGATGAAGGGGTTAATGCTACATGGCATCTCTCACAGTGTTTCTTTATGGGTGTACGCTGGGTTGGGGGGGTCAGAGGTGGGGATAAGTAGAGGAAACAATTCATCTGGAAAATGATGGGGTTGAACGAAATTATTTCCAGATCCCCCTATAGCTAAACTCCTATGACTAGAAAGACAAACAAACAAAAAACAAGCAGATTAAATAGCAGTGACTGGGGCTACCCAAGGAGAATTGATTGCTTTGTCTTGGAAGTACCCTTCTGGTGACTCCTCAGGGATGGGTCTCAATGTCTTAGGTTGCCTCGAAGATGAATGGGTTGGGTCTTGGGAGGATGGTCTCTTTTGAGAGACTCATTCTTTGTGCTGGTCTATAGAAGTAAGCTAGTAGACCTGCTCCCTTGCACCTTCCTTCTTTATTTAAAGTAACTAATAGAGAGAAACAGGTGGAACAGTACTGAACAGAGTGCTGGGTCTTCAAATATGACCTCAGAAACTTATTAGCTGTGTGACCCTGAATAAGTCACTTGACTAGTTCTTTCTGCTTCGTCTGTAAAATGGAGATGATAATAGCATCTGGTGCATGGGAAGTGTTATAGAAATGTTAGCTATCATTATTAATAATTATAATTATAGGACTTACTGTAAAGTAAGCATTCAGAAGGATATGGTCCAAGGAAAGAGGTGAGGACTTGGAAAGTGTTTTCAAACTAGTTTATAGATCTCATTGCTTCAAATGACAGTTCCATACCCTCAAAAAATACTGTGCAAAGACTGGCTGAAGGATGTTTATGCTTAGCTTGGAGAAAGGGAGATTTGAGGGATAGAGGAGAGCTGTCTTTATATATTTGAAAGGCTGCTGTATCCAATAGGAATTTGATTAATTCTGCTTAGTCCCAGAGGTCAGAACTAGCAGCTGGGGCGGGGGGAGTCGTAGTGGGGGAAAGGCAATAGAGGTTTGCAAAGAGGCAGATTTGGGCTCTGTGTAAGAGGAGATTTCCTTAACACTAGAGCTACCCCAAAGTGGAATGGATTGCTTCAGATAGGGGTGGATTCCACCTCCTTCTAGGTCTTCAAGCAAAGCCAGATCTCCCATCAGCTGTGTTTGAGGGGATTCTCATTTGGGTACAGACTGGGGTAGATACTTCCAAGGTCCCTTCCAGCTCTGAAATTGTGCATTTCAGAATCTATGACGTATATGAAGGCTGGTCTTGTTGAAGAGAAGGTGAATTCTCCTTGTTTTGTTTGGGTCTAGTGGGTAAAACCAGCAGTAATAGAAAGTAGTCAAGGAGAAGAAGGGTTTGATTCAATGGAAGGGAAACCTTTCTAAGGGAAGACTTACTACCAGTGAGTGCACCAAGCTGTAAGCTGCTTTAGGAGGTAGTGGATTTCCCATCACCAGAGCCATGGCTATTGTGACTGGGCATGAGGCTATTCCCTAGGGCACTCCAAATAATAATAACCAGCATTTATTTATATTATCTCTTTTGATTCTCAAACAAAACTGTGACGTAGGCGACAATATTTTAATTCTTATTTTATAGATAAGGACACTGAGACTAAGAGGTTAACTTGCGGGCCCAGAATCGCTTAGTCAGTAAGCACCCAAAGCAGGATTTGAACTCAGGTGTACTGAACCTCAATACATCATCTAGGTACCATATTTTCCCTGTTGTTCTTCTTGACTTCCATACTCAGACCTGACCTTATGTTTGTCTTGAAGGGTTAAATTCCCCAGGGCGCCATTGCTTTGGTTTTCTCCTCGATGGGTTCTTCTCCTTTTCTTCTTCCTGTCCTTAGCAACCATGGAAAAACAGAGGGCCAGGCAGGAGCGTGCTGGCAAATATTTAAAAATCAGCTCTCAAAAACCCAAACCAAACCAAACTACAAGCATGCCATTTAAGTTTAAACTCCATTGTTAACATTTTTTCCATCTCTTAAGTCTGAATAATCAACAAAATAATAAATCAAACCCTGATTTGTAGATCTTTCAGGTGCAAATGCTCACACCAAAAATGGAACCACTGACTCTCAGGAGCTGGTAAGAGCTGCCTCCAGCACGCCACTGGCACTGGGGGTATGGATAACTCAGGGTCATGGTCCTGTCCTCTCCTCTGCTGTGTCCTGACCCCAAAACAGAGCTGGCCAGGTGCAATTTCAGTGAGTTAAATCTCTGCCTACACCTGGAAGTTTTCAGATGAAAGCTGAACAGCATTTGTTGAGGCTGTTGGAATCAGGATCCAGGTTGGGTTAGGGGTTGAGTTAGATGGTTTATAACGATCCTGGCATCTATGAGTCTGTGAGAAGATCTCTGCCCTATTTACAGGATCTTCCCAATACCCCACCCAAGTGGAAGGCAGCATAGCAAAAGCCTGCTCCTTCATCCAGGGAACAAAAAAGGCCTCTCATTCCTACCCAGAACTTGGCGTGGGCAAGTGACCAGCTGACTGCCCAGTGACACAAGTGATTGCTAATTTAGGCTACTTGTTTAGAAGTTAATCATTCTCTCTAAACTCAGACTAAAGCATCCATTGTCCACTTCCCATATTTAATAACTGCCTGACCTGGGATAATAAACAGGTGCCTCCACAGAGGTTCACAACCTTTGTTGAGTCACGGGCAACCCCTTGGACAGTGTCTGGTGAAATCCATGGATCCCTTCTCAGAATCATGTTTTTAAATGCATAAAAATACATTGGATTACAAGAGAAACAAATTATATTGCAATACAGTTATGAGAATCTTTTTTAAAAAACCAAACTCACAGACCTTATGTTATCAACACTTTTGAGTCTAAAGAGAAGACAAAAGAGTAGTTTCTCTGATCAAAACCAACATCTTAGGAAAATGTAACTGAGTGTTAAGAATTCAATGTTCTGTAATCCAAAGTTTACTGGCCCCCCATCTGCTCATCAGTCAAGTTCAACACTCCCCAAGCACCTCATAATGAGACATGTTTTTTACATACAGCCTGTGTGATCTTGGATAAATCTCCTGATGTATGTGGGCCTGAGTTTCCTTATCTTTAAAACAAGAATAGATGAGATAACTTCTACAGTACCTTCTTCTTCTATAAGCCACAGAGCTCCAGCATTTATGAAGTGTTTTGCACAAATGAACTCCTTGGATACCCACAGTTTTGAAATATATACTAACTATGTTATTAACTCCTGTTTGCAGCTCAGAAAAAAATAAGGTTCATTGAGATTAAATACTATGGTCACACAGCTTTTAAATTTTAGATACCAGAACCTAGGTTCTTCCAGACTCCAAGCTCCTTCCTTCTTGTGGAAATGAACACCTAAACCTTCTTCAAAATTGAGAAACTGACCAATTAGAGGAAGGAGAAGAAGAAAGATCTTCCATGATGAAAAGGCTTTATTTTTTCTGGAGCGATGAGGTTGTTGGAACATGGTGGAAAAGGCCATTTCCAGGGTGCTTGGGAATGTTTGAGAAAAAAGTCTGGAAGATAAGGAATGGGGCGCAGAGAGTAGTGAAGGGCTGAACAGACCTGCAGTTCTGGGTGCAAGGTTCTGCTCTGCAAGGATCTATCCAAGACGTGACATCTATGCCCGTCTTTATGAAACGAGGTGGTCCCTCCAGATCTGACATTCAGAGGATCACAGACTTAGATTTGAAAGGGCCTTTGGGGTTATCTAGGCAATCCCTTCATTTTACAAATGAGAAAACTGAGTGCCAGGGAGCCCCAAAGTCACACAATAGACAACAGAAGTAGGATTTGAACCCAGACCTCCTAACTCCAAATTCAGACATTCTTCTCACTGCACTATCTATGTTTTTTAAAAAGTGGAAAAATGCCCCTGAGTGTTTTACAAATTCTTCATGCCTGGACCATCATAATACCTATACATTCAGCCTCTGACTCCTTTATGAGGTTGGTGTTCTTCTCGCCCAATGCCTCTAATTTCGACCAAGCTTTTTGCTTGAGAGACTCCTAGCTCTTCTCCCCTCTACTCCTTCTCCCTTCCCACCCATTCCTGTCCAGAATCCCCAGGAAGTGAAGAACAGAGGCATGATTATTGCTCCCAGATGCCCAGTATTCCTAATATCCAGAAAATTTATCATTCACTCATTCTGACTGGCAGGTCTTGTTACAGTATCCCCAGGGACAGAAATAAGGGAAAAACGGTCAGACATAAAGAAAAGGGGAGAGACTGTGGGTTGTGGCTAGGAGTCTCTCTTTTTTAAAAATTTTCTTTCTTTCTTTTTTCTCTTCTAGGGGGAACTGAGAAGAGGAAGGAATGTGGGAAGTAGATTAACCCTTTCAAGTTCCACCAGAATGCCGCAGGTCCCTTTGCCCCTGTTGTCTCCTGCAGGCTCTGCTGCTTTAAGGAGAGCCTGCTGGTCTGGATTTATAGCCTGGGTGCTGGATTTCTCTGCATGTGTGGTTTTAGCATTAACACTCCTGGTGAAGCTGGCTGTTTCCCTTCCCAGGCTGTGAAGGGAACTGAGGTTCCAGCAAAGAATGGCCCCTATTCATGGCTTGGTTTGCAAGGTAAGTTTATTACAAGCCCCAAGTAACAGCTATAAAGTTTTAAAAGCAGGAGCCAGTGGGTACTTGGTTGTGTTCTTGCAAATTGCTGCAATCAGATGAGGGGAACTGGTCATTTCTCTGGATATGGGCCTGTCCTGCGCTGGAGTATGGATAAGACTCATTATCACAATAAACTTTCCTTGTCCTCCTACAGATAAATCCATATGTGGCAAAATTTCAGTTCCCATTAGTCCCTTCACTCCAAGTCTCTCCCAGTAGCCCCTATCAGTCAGCACAATCTCAGGTAGTTTAATGGGTGAAGTCAGACCTCAACAATGTCATTGGCTCACCACAAACCACTAGACTGGGATATCTGGGATATCAGTTGTGCAGGGTATTAACTCTGTCTCTTGCTGCTGACATGCTGTGTGACCCCAGGCAAGTGAGATCTCTCTGGGTCTCAGTATACTCATATCTAAAATGGGGGTGCTGGGTAGGGGTGGAGTAGATCTGAAGGGTCAGTCAGAATGATTTTCATTGTTAAAAGTGCAATCTTGGACTTTCATGTGTGGTAAAGTAGAAAAAAGGCTGAATCTGGAGTCAGAGGACCTGGGTTTATATCTTGGCTCCGTCATTGACTGTATGGCCTTGAACAAAGCATTTCCCTCTCTGGGCCCAAGGTTCATTATCTAGAAAATGACGGGTTGATCTAGGTGTTCTCTGAGGTTCCTTCTTGAGCTGTACACCTCTGGTCCTATATTACTCAAAGGGACAGGAGTTTAGTTTTCCCTGAAATTACTTTGAGTTTCTGCTACTCTGAATTTCCAGGCAGTCAGCAAGAAGAGAGAAAGGTAGAGAGAAACACTCTTCCCCCACCCCTACCCAACAACGTGGGTTGACTGCTGGAAAAAAATAATCAAGAAAGAAAGGGGGGGAAAAACCCAAGCCCTTATAAAGAGCCTTTCTTTTCCAGAGCCCAGATTCCATTCCAGACGTTATCTCATCCATCCTCCTCAGAGCCAGGTGACGTAGGAAAAGATACTACCTGTCACCAGGCCACAGTTACAGGAGGAGAAACTGAGGCATGAAGATATGAGGTAATAGAAAGAGGGTCACCTTCCCCTGAATTAAGTCCCCCAGTGGGGGCCCTGGCTCTAACCATTGCCCCTAGGCTATCCTGCTAGAGTGATGTAATGGATTCTGGTCAGATGGGATTAGAACCATCACAAGGTATGTGCTGAGGTTTCCAAGTTCACTCCCTTCCTGGCTTTCCTGAAAGACCGCCCATGCACATGGAGTTGTTTAGGGCTTACCCACCCACCTTTTTTCATTACATGGCACCCTTGTAAAACTGTCTATGGGCTACAGCACATGGGGTGAGTAGAGGAGAGAGAGGGAAAGCCAGGTCCTGATCTGTTTATGAGAATGAGGGTTCTCTTAGGCAGAAAGTAAGGTGAGGCAGGGGACAGAGTGGGGACCTGAAAGAAAGCACAGAAGGTAGGGCTGATTCCCTGCCACTGGAGGACACTTTACATTTTGTGAAGCACCTTCACATCATGTGAAGATCTCATTAAATAATAAAAGCTGAAATCTAGGTAGTACTTGCAAAACACTGCAAATATTACCTGTCTAAGTCTCCTAGCACTCCTGTGAGGAAGATTCTGCAGGCATTATGATCCCCATTTTACAGATGGGGATACTGAAGTTTAGAGAGGTTAGTGGACTTTCCCACACAGATATTAAATGTCAGAGGCAGGATTTGAATTCAAGTCTTCCTGCTTCCACAAACTCTTTCCACTACACCATGCTTCTCATCCATCCTGCCTATCTCATAGGGTTAGAATTGTAGAATGTTATGAGCTAGGAGAGCTCTTAGAGGCTGTGTGGTCTGACCCTTTCATTGTAAAAATTGATATAGTTTGCTCATGTTAACCTTCATTTCTAAATAGATAACTCCTTTCTCCCCTTGCCATTGTCATCTCTTGCAATGAGGAGGTGGAGGAAATGGGGAGGGAAGGAGAGAGGGAAAAGGAGAGAAAGAGAGGGAGACGAAGAGAGAGAGACAGAGACACAGAGGGAGAGACAGAGACAGAGACAGAGAAAGAGAGACAGAGAGAGACAGAGACAGAGAAAGAGAGACAGAGACAGAGACAGACAGAGAGGGAGAGGGAGAGGGAGAGGAAGGAAAAAGATAGAAAGGAGGAAGAGAAAGAGAAAAAGAGAGAGAATATAGAGACAGAGAGAGCAATCCAACAATACTAATCAACATATAAGCTGATACCAAAAGTATAACCAACCTTTTGATTTGACAGATAAGGAAACTGAGGCCTGTAGAGATCAATAGACTTCCTAAGACTGTTATGCTTTGATAGAACATTTTAAAGATGTTGAAACTGGACAAAGGTCCCTTGCCAGGCTCAAAGTCCCACAGGTATTTAGTGGCTGAGTCTGGACTGGCAGAACCCAGGGGGTCCTGATGGTCAGTCTTGGTTTTTCCTGGTATCACTATTACAACTCTGACCTGGAGCTTGTAAACCTTAGACAGTTTAGATGAAAAGAGGGACAGAATGAGCTCATGTTCCTCTGTGTGAAGAGGCTGGAGAAATGGGACATTTCAGAAAGGGAGAGATTGTTAACAGTGGCTGAACAGACAACAGTTGGAGGGTTCCATGCAGTAAAGGAATGTATACTATGTGCCCTCTGGTCCTTTCTTTGGAAGCTGGGCCTTGTTCATTGCCCCTCAGCCTTCCAGAGGAACTCCTGAGAGCTGAGGGTTTCTCTTCGCCATCACTAGCTAAATGCCCCACCCTTGCCCCCAAAAGGTGTGTTCCCCTCATTAGTACAGGACCAATGATAGAATCCCAGTTCCGTTTAACCATTTAATATCAATTTGGGATATTGCTTTCAAGGATATAGAAATAATGAAAAAAATATCCTTTCCCCTCCTAATACCACTGAGGCATAATCTCTTCTATATTGCCTTATTCTCTGGAGGGAGTTTAAGCTCATAGCTTAGCTCAGTCTCTACATAGAATTGGTTCCATTAAGTTCATGTCTAGATCCTGTATGACTGTCTGGTGACTCCTTCCCCTGGGTAGGGTCCTGTAGGTCACTCCCAAGAATCACTTGCTCTTCAGGGAATCAGGGCTGTTCTGACTGTGATATCCAGAATGGAATCTGACCCCTGGATTCATGCGGTTTACTGTCCCAATCAAAATCAAGACTCCATGCCCTACACCTAGAACTGAAAAGAATAAAAAATGGAAGCCTCTTTCTTGGGTACCATATGGTCTCAGACTGAAGAAGGGCCCAAGGCACCAAGGTTCTTCCCCTTCCCTCATGGTCTCCCATGGAATGCTGTAAGTGAAGGAGTTGCTGAATGAATTGAGATATGGGAAACTGACCCAAGCCCTTTTGAAGACATTGACAGTTCTAGCTACATAGCCAATTGAAAAAGGCTCTTCCCAACCCCATGGCTAACCAACTGGAACCAGTAACAGAATGTCCACACATGCTTCATAAGTCTCTCCAAAGCATGTCCTTTACCTAGCATTATGATTCTTGCAGAAGCAAGCTCCTCAAGCATCCTCCTCATGGAGAAATTGTACCAGCTAAGCAAGCTGATAGGGTCCACACATGTACCAGACTCCCACCACAAGTGAAAAAGGAAAGGAGATTTTCCCTACTCCCTGAAAAAGAAAACCCGAAAAGCACATCTGCCCATACTTCTACCATGCTCTTAAGTATAGCTGTAGTTTGAGGGGAGTGGATGAGAGAAAGGAAAGATTATGGGAAAGTTTTGCTTGTCTTGAAGAACTGTTAACTCTTTAGAGCAGTTCAGAACCCAAACCAGGTTAAAAAGTGATTGGGATTACAGTAAATAAATAAATAATGCCATACAATTTAATGCAATAAATAAAAATACAATAGAACATAGATGATGTTAATATGTGATTTTCTAAGTCAGTTTGTAGGATCATCAATGACTGGGTTAGCCCCTGTTTCTATGTGAGTTTGACACCCTTGCTTACAGAATACTGCAACCCATCCTGTATCTGTGAGGGTCAGTCTATCCAGATCTCCAAGAGTATCCAGAATGGATTCTAGCAGAGAAAGGTTATCATCAATCTACTTTTTTGATTTCTTTGATAGTTTTCTCAAAAATCTTTCTGTTAGACTATGATTTATAAACTTCAGACCTGGAAAATGAGATCTTGCCTCTCCTGCTGGAGTAAAACATGGAATTAAGGGCATGATAAAGGAATGGAAATTTATTCATCCAACAAACAATACAATGTGCTATGTTCTTTGGCAGATATAAAGCACTATAGTATCCTCATGTGCTAAAGATAACATAAGATTATTACCCTCAAGAAACTCTCAAGCTAGCTGAAGAGAAATAAAACTCAAGGCAAAAATATTTGCAAAGGGCTTTCCTGTTCACTTTAATGAGCTTGTATAGGAGATGAGATTTTGATGGGCTCCGATCATATCTCTCTACGGAAAATGTGGGTCATACAAATCGACAACCTCCAAGAGGATTAAGAACCTCTTATTAGGGATGATTTAATTGACCTGGCTGGTATGGGTTGGGGCTGCCTCTTTATGATAACCTCTCAAAGAGAGAATTCATCAAAGATTTGGTCTTTTGTCATTTTTGCCCTCTTCTTTTGTAGACCAGAGCAGAGTGGAACAGAGAGAGCAGAGGGTTCTAGTGGGGTTGGAGGGGGCACTTTAGCTCTTATTGATTTTCTTGGAGTAGAAGTTCATGGTATGTGGGTCTTGTGCATGGGGGAAAGAGTTACAGACATCTAGTTTCTGGCCCCAGCATTGGAGAAGCAGTAGCATAACTTCTCAGTCCAATAGATGGCAGCTCTTGATAGGTGAACCAAGTGGTATTAGAGGTGGTGGTTTTTGGAGAAGTGTTGAGAAATCTTGAGATACAGCATTTTGGAGAAGAGGCTTGTAGTCCTTGGGTAGTTTGGTAATGGAATCTAACCTGTGATTAAGGGGACTTTCCTGGGAAGAACTAATCTTGGAAGTATCTATCAAGGATACTTGAGTATAAGAGGCCAGGGATCCACCCTTCTGAAGAGAGAGTGGAGACAATGAGAGACTAGCCTCTTGAAGACAATCATGTGCTTGGTTGTCAAAACTTAAGAAGCACCTATATGAACACAACTACAAAACACTTTTCACACAAATAAAGTCAGATCTAACTAATTGGAAAAACATCAGTTGCTTGTGGCTGGGTAAAGCTAATATAATAAAAATGACAATTTAACCTAAAT
>JAQQSV010003827.1:0-14990 GCA_028646515.1 Pseudochirops corinnae | reverse complement strand
AGGCATTCTTCTCCTCATTGGCTTTTTGGGCCTCCTTTGCCATTTGAGTTAGTCTATTTTTTAAGGTGTTATTTTCTTCAGTCAGGTTGTTGATTCTCTTATCATGATTTTCTTGCATCATTCTCATTTCTCTCCCCAATTTTTCCTCCACTTCTCTTATTTGGTTTTTAAAATCCTTTTTAAGCTCCTCTATTCGTATTTTTCTTGGAAGCTTTTGGTGTGGGAGTTCTGACTGTGTTGTCTTCTTCCTGTTCTATGCTTTGGTCCTTTTTGTCACCAAGAAAGAAATCTAAGGTTTGATTGCTGGGCTTGCTTTGCTTCCTTTGCCTGCTCATGTTGCCAGTCAGTTACTTGGCTTTTGGGCTCAGTAGTAAAATTCTGCTTTCAGATGGGAGAGCTCTGTCCCAAATCACTGGGGTCTTTGCAGCTGTCAGAGCTATTAGGAGGCCACCATTTTTTGCAGCTCCCCCCACCAGCTCTGGCTCATGGAAAACACACCTCAGGACCACCACTCAAGACCACGATCTGATCTAAGCAGCTCAAAGAAAGAGCACTTAGCTTCTGAATGATTGCTTGGCCCCCCTGCAATCTGGCTGGGAACTTCTGAAGCAGCCATGCGGAGGTGGCTACAGGGCCACCACTTCAGACTGCTGCTAGCTCTGGAGGCAGTTTGGCTGGACTTTCTCCCCCCAATTTAGCTGAGTTCCATAGACCTTTTCCCTTTGACCTTGGCTCTTGGGGGTTGGTGATTCTGGAAATCACCACAACTGCTGATGATCCACTCTCCTTAATGCTATAGCCGTGGCTTCTCCTGGATGTCCTGGGGTTGAAACCAGATGGGGCTGGGCTCTCCTTCCAGTGCACTGTGATGACCACCTGCTGGGCTGTTTCAGTGGGAGCTTTATTATTCCATCATTTTTGTGGAGTCTGGAGCTCTAAAATTTGTTTAGAGTCATATTTTATAGGTATTTGAGGTGGTATTGCAGAGTTCTCCTGTTTCTATGCTGCCATCTTGACTCCTCTTCGTATATAAAATTAAGAGATGTTTGTTAAGGGGCCTTACAACTACTGGAATTCTGTAATTCAATTTTTAGCATCAAGACACATACAGATTACATATTCTTATCAACTTACTAAAAAAATCACAACATTGTGAAAAGAAAAACACCCTTGGTATGAGGAAAACCTGGTTCAAGTCACCTATTACAGATAAGGATTATGTTACTCAATGTCTCAGTGCCTAAAGAAACTCACTTAGCAATCCAGTTACAGGATTTAGAAGAGATATTCAACAACAGACCATATCCCCCCACCCATTATCATTATCATCATGATCATCTTTTTTTCCTTCTTCTTCCTCCTCCTCCTCCTCCTTCTTCCAATCACCATCATTATCTTCACAGCAAATACAATAATAATACGTTACATCATATGGGTCTTTAAGATTTGTAAAGTCTTTTGCATCTTTTTTTTGTCTTGATTTTCACAACAGAGAAGGAAAAAGTAAGATCCCTTGGACCAAAATTCTTTTGGGGAAACCAGTCCAGGAAGCATGAGGAGACTGCAACAATTAAATTCTGAAGACATAAGTAGAAAAGACATAACATGAAAACAGAGATAGAAAAAAAATCCTGTAGGAGGAAAGAAGTTTGTAAATTAGAGAATCAGTCAGAAAATGGGCTTTATTTCATCAATACTGGCCAGGGTTTAAAGGGACAATACCCCCTTTATCTCTTGAAATCATGCCTCTTTTCCTTTAGCCCAAAATAATTTTTACCTTTCCCACTATCATATCATATTGAACTGCAGATTTCTCCACTTGCAAATGATTTTTAGTATAGTTTAAATTATCAAGTAGACATAACTGGATGACATTCAAAATATATACATGCATACATCTACATACACAGATGTGTATATATGTATATGTGTATGTGTTTATATATGTATGTGTGTGGATAGATAGATAAATATAAGCTATTTCTGGGAGGCAGAGCCAATATGGCCAAGTAAAGACAGAGACTCACCTGCACTCTCCCAAATTCCCTTCCAAACAACTTTAAATTAACATCTCAAATTGAATTCTGGAGTGGAAAAACCAATATAAAGGTTAGACTGAAACAATTTTCCAGTCCAGGACCACTCAGGTCAGCAGGAAAGGTCTGTCTCAGTGAGGTGATGGTTGGACCTTGAACCAGCACAGACCTCACAGTGTAGGCCAAGGAGGTAGTTCAGCAGCAGTAGCAGTTTCAGGAGCTCTCCAACCATAAATGATAGGACAACTGATCAGAAGGAGATTGTACTTGGAGCTGCATCATGGCAGAGGTCCTGGTCACAGTTCCAATGCAGAGAAGAGTCCTTGTGGTCACTCAGAGATCAGAGCACAGGCCAGGAGAACAGTTATCATACCTCTCCTTAATTACCACCTTGAAAGAACTACAAATTTATAGACCACCTATGCCTTCCCCTCCCCCGCCAAGAACTAGCTCTGAAAATAGCAGTATGAAACTGAAGCTTGGGACAATACTCTCTCTTCCCTGGGAACAGATCCAAACTTTAGAATAAAGTTACATTAAAAAAATTCTAGAAAAGGGAACACACAAAAAATAATAATACAAAGAATCTAATGATTGAAAGTTATTATGGTGATGGGAAAGATCAAGGCACAGATTCAGAAGACAACAAAGTCACATAAGCTGCATGCAAAGATTCAAAGAAAAATATGAATTGGTCACAGGCCCCATAATAATTTTCAGAAAAGATCAAAAAGAATTCTAAAAATAAAATAGGAAAGGTAGAGGAAAAATTTTAAAGAAGTGAGAGTGATGCAGTTAAATTATGAAAAGAGACTCAATCACTTGAGAAAGGAGAAACAAAAAAAAAACTAAGGAAAATGACACCTTAAAAGTAGAATTGACCAAATGACAAAAGAGGCACACTAATCCACTGAAGAGAAGAACTACGTTTAAAAAAATCAGAATTGGCTAAATGGAAAAAGAAGTACAAAAATATCCTGAAAAAAATAAGTCCTTGTAGAATTGGCCAAATGGAAAAGGATATGCAAAAGACCAGATGAATTCACAAATGAATTCTACAAAACACTTAAAGAACAATTAATTCCAGTATTATATGAACTATTTGGGAAAATAGGCAAAAAGGGAGTCCTACCAAATTTCTTCTATGATACAAAAGTGGTGCTGATATCTAAAACCAGGAAGAATAAAAAGAGACACAGAAGCTATAGACCAATCTCCCTAACGAATATTGATGCAAAAATTTTAAATAAAACACTAGCAAAAATATTGCCACAATATATGACAAAGATCATACAGTATGATGGGGTTAGATTTATACCAGAAATGTAGGGCTGGTTCCATTATAGTAAAACTATCAGCATAATTGACCACGTCAGTAACAAAATCAACAAAAAATATATGATTATTTCAATAGCTACAGAAAAAGCTTTCGACAAAATACAACATTTACTCTTATTAAAAGCACTGAAAAACATATGAAGAAATGGAGCTTTCCTTAAAAGAACAAATAATATCTATTTAAAATTATCAACAAACATTATCTGTAGCAGATATAAGCTAGAAGCCTTCCCAATAAGATCAAGTGTAAAGTAAGGATGCCCATTACAACCACTGGTATTTAATATTGTACTACAAACGCTAACTATGATGATAAGAGAAGAAAAAGAAATCAAAGGAATTAGAATAGGCAATGAGGAAACAAAACTATCATTGTTTACAGATGATATTATGGTATAGTTAAAGAATACTAGAGAATCAACTAAAAAACTACTTGAAAAAATTTACATAAGCAAATTAGGGAAGCTTGGAATAGTTTACCTGTCAGATCTATGGATAAGGGAAGAATTTAGTACAAAACAAGAGACAGTGTTACTGGAAGTTAAATGGATAATTTTGATTTCATTAAGTTAAAAAGACTTTGCACAAAGAAAACCATGGAACCAAGATTAGAAACAAAGCAGAAAATTCGGGGGGGAAATTTACAGCAAATTTCTCTGATAAAGATTTCATTTCTCAACCATGTAGAAAACTGAGTCAAACCTATAAGAAACCAGTCATTCCCCATACACGTATATGAACAAGCAGTTTTCAGAAGAAGAAATCAAAGCTATATGTCAATGAAATATTGTCTCAAAAGTCAAATGAAAAAAATGCTCTAAATCATTATTGATTAGAAAAATGTAAAGTAAAAAAACCTTGAGATACCACCTCACGTCCATGAGATTGGCTAATATAATAAAAAAAGAACAATGACAAATGCTGGAGGGGATATAGAAAACTTAGGATATTAACACACTGTTGGTGGAGTTATAAACAGATCCAAACATTCTGAAGAACAATTTGAAACTATGCCTGAAGGGTTATAACACTATACATACCCTTTGATCCAGCAATACCATTACTAGATTTTTATTCCAAATATATTTGCAAAAGAAGAAGAAATCTTTGGAGGGTCAGGGGACAGCTAAAGCAATAGGAAGGTAAGGTAGTGGGTTGAAGTCAAAAGAAGGAAAAGGACCTATATGTGCAAAAATATTTACAGCAGATGGTATATGATTGTGATGGAATGCTATTGTGCTTTAAGAAATAACAAGTAGGGTGGTTTCAGAAAAACCTGGAAAGATTTATGTGATACAAAATGAAGTGACAGAACCAAAAGAACATTGTACAATGTAACAAGAATATTGCTTGATAATAGCTGTGAAAGACAATTATTCTCAACAATACAATGATCCAAGACAATTCAGAAGGACATATGATGAAAAATGCTATTCACTTCCAGAGAAAGAACTGATGGAATCTGAATGCAGATGGAAGCATCCTTTTAAAAAATATATTTTTCCTTATTTTTTTTTTTTTGGTTTTGTGGGGAGGAGGAGTCTATATTTTTTCTTTCTTTTTTTTTTTTGCAACATGAATAATATGGAAATAAGTTTTATATGACTATACATGTACAATCTATATAAAATTATGTGTTTCCTCAAAAGGGGGAGAAGGGAGGAGGAAGGAAATTTGGAACTCTAACTTTTAAAAAATGAATGTTAAAAGTTTTAAAATTTAATTTAAACATTAAAAAGGTCTTCTAAAAATAATATACATGCAGATATCTTCTTAAAGCTTTTTTAATCTTTAAAACTAAACTTTAAAGTTAAGTTTACAAAACTAACACTTGCAAAATTAAATTTAAAATAGAACTTTACACTTATAAACTTTTTAATTTTTAAAATAGTACATTAACATATATTCAACAATTCAAACTGACCCTTTCTTAGAAGTCTAAATTAAAAATTATGCCATAATCAAATCTCATAAGCTGCTAAGCATAAATAGACCATCCACTGTGTGCTCTTATTAATAAAAATATCTACTAAATGATTTTTAAGCACTAAAATTCTCCCTTAATGTGATTATGAAAAAGATCATATACTGGTTTGTTTCATAAGGCTCTAAACAAAATAATGAATTTATACTACTCCACCAGTACCTAGATTAATGGAAAGACTGAGTTGTAAATTCTTGTAAAACTTCATTTGAGGGATACCATAAAAGATGAATAGCAGCATTCCCACACAAGATAATCCAAGTTTGTTTTTGTTACTGAGGCATTTTCTGAAAAGTCAAAGGAAAGGGACCTAATTCTCTACATCATTTTTCCAGGCAAGCTCTAGACCAGCGATTCTCAGCCTGTGGGTTATGAGCCCTTTGGAGGTCGAACGACCTTTTCACAGGGGTCACAGGGGTCACCTAAAACCATTGGAAAACACATTTCCGATGGTTTTAGGAACCGAGACACTGCTCCTCTAGACGTCTCCAGGCAGGTCTGCCCACATACAGATACGCCCACATACAAGTATTAAAGGGTCACAGCATTAGAAAGGTTGAGAACCACTCTTCTAGACAGTCTGGAAGACCTGGAGTTAAGTCTCACTTCTGCTAAATAGTGGCAGCATAATCCTAAACTAATTAATCTCTTAGCACTTTAGGCAACTAAGATTATATATTGCAAAGAAAGTACCAACTTTCATTGGCAGAGAGAGTTTCCTCATCCTGGAGTTCCCTGTAGCAATGGAATAGTAGGTCCAATTCCTATTCTTTCCACTAATCATTATGAGGAATTGGGGGCAAAACTTATGGTTGACAAGACTGAAATGTGGCCCGACCACAGGGTAGGGAAGGAGATCAGGCCCTGGCTAAATGCACTGGACACTCTGTGCCAAGTACTGGCCCTTCAGGACCAACCTTCCAGCATATTCTGCCTGGGGGAAAGTAGTGGCATGCCAGAAAGTACCTCTGAGACCAGTGGTCTCCAACTTTTAATCAGTTTACCAACATAGTACCTTAAAGCACAACAAGGGAAGGTAAAGGTGGAAGATTTCAAACTTCATTCTTGTCCAGGGCCTGTGAACATGGTCTTAGAAATGACTGATCAGGATTAAAATGTGATAGGTTGCCCTGAGATCCAAGGTTTGGCTTTGTTTTGTTGGGGGAGAAGAGGGGAAAAAGTGGTTGTCATTGAAATTTCTTTACCTTGCCTCTACAACAAAAGCAAATCACTGTTATAAGGGTTACTGCTTTACGTTCCTGTTCATGAAGAATCAAGCTTCTTATACACCAAATGTGAAGAGGAAATATTTGACCTTAGCTTCTGATCAATTGAGGCAGGAATAATTAAGGCATTGGTGGAACAATGGAAAAAATTTCATCTCTGGAATCAGAGAACCTAGTTTCAAATCCTACCTTCAGAGTTCACTGCCTAAAGCAAGTAATTCAACCACCCCACCCCACCCCACCCCCAAGTCCCTGGGTCTCAGTTATCTCATGTATAAAATGAGAGGTTTGGACTAGATGGCCTTTGAGGTACCTTCCAGCTCCAGAGTTACACACGTTAGTTTAAACAGGGTAATTTGAGATGATAGTCTACTTCCCAAGGTGTCTGGGGGAGGGTTGTAGACTTCTTAGCAGAAGTCCTGTTGTTCCCTAGCATCTCCTTCTACAGGATTTGTCAAGAGCCACCGCTCCTCAGTAATGAATGGCTTAAATAGCCATTGCCCTGAAGTACTATGGGTAGTTCTTGACCTAGGTGCAAAAATTTCTAATTCCAGAATTCTCTCCTCTCACTCAGATGAGATAACTGACATTGATTTAATACATTTGCTTTCGATTCTATTTTGTAAAGTACTCTAAATAGATGGCTGCATTTGATCTTCACAAGAACCTTGTGACTTAGTTAGTTGGGGGTGGGGTTCTTATCCATATTTTATAGATGAGGAAACTGAGGATCAGTGATGTTATTATGTGACCTTAGAACTATTATTTGTTGGAAGTGGAGCTTTGAACTAAGGCACGTGTTTCTGACATCAAGTCTAGCACTCTAATCTGAGTTCATAATCTTTTTTTTTTCCTATGTCATGGATCCCTTTGGAAGACTTGTGAAGCCCTTAGCCCTCTTTTCTGAATAATATTTTCAAGCATATAAAAGTTAAAAATTATTTTAAAAGAAACCAATTATACTGAAATATAATTATCAAGATATCTGTATGAGTTTATGAACCAAAGTTTAAGATCCCAAGCTCCATTCACTATATTACACTGCTTCAAACACTTGGGCAATGTGAATGGAGCAGGAGTGATGGAGAGGAGTCTAGACCTGTGATTTTTATTGCTACAGGGCTCTCTGATGTGGAAACTCCTACTAGTAATAAGCTATAGTATTGGAGAGTTGCCTGGTACACTGGGAGATAAATGTCCTCACCTCAGTCACTCAGCTAGTATGTTTCTCAGGCAAGACTTGAATCCACTTTTTCCCAATTCTTGGGCTGAACCTCATAAAGGAGAGAGTGAAAATATTATTAAGTAAAGAAACTGAGGACACAGACACCAAGATCATGGTCACACAACTAGGCAGAGGTAGGATTCAAACCCAGTTATTTTGACCCAACCTCACTAAAGCACACTTTCCACCCCTCCATCCTGCCTCTTAACTAGAATATGTTCCCATGGTAGCCTGGGAACCAATTGAGTAATTATAATTGTTCCTACACAGTAAAATAGCAAAAGAGAGCAGGATTTCAACATCATATACTATTGGCAGCTACAGAGAACATAGCTTTTAAGGGCATTTAGTGCCACTTTACTCAGTTTTAATCATATTGTGAAGCAATCTGGAATTGTATGCCAAATGGCTCCCAGAAGTTCTGAGGGAAAACTCCAGTAAAAAACATCTTCCTGATAAAGGTCCTTCTCCCCTTGAAGTTCATTTCCATGGACCCCTGTAGGAACCTTTGGGGTCTGCTTAAATCTAGAGACATTTCCTCCTGAAATGTTACAGCATTTGACAAAACACCCAGGGAGACTCAGTCAACCAGGGCACACTGTACCTTCCAGAGAGGGAACAGTAGCATGAATATCACCTTGTGTGGTAGCATAAGCTACAATTATTTTTTCCTCCATAAGTTTTCCCAGGTCTTAATTCACTGGTAGCCTCTTCAGGTTTCTAGTTGCTACCTCTGTTCCTTGTTTGCCAGAATCCTTTCCAGAGAGATGATAAAGTTTTCTTCTCTTCAGTTCTTTGAGCACAGGGAATGTTTTATGTCTGCTTTTGTATCCCCTGTGCCAGCAAAGTGCTTTGTAATACTTCAATGACATTTAATAAGTGTGTTTAAAATTGAATTACACTAAATTTGCCTCATCTGCTGTCCTTTGAAAAGAACACACCAGTCTCATTGGTATTTAAAGGATATTTACCATGAAAGCACAAAACCAATGATAACTTAAGCTTAAGAAATGCTATAAAAGCCATTAAAAAGCACATATACAACCAAGAGGTGTGGTGAATCTTCACATCATATCATTGCTTATATTTCCAAAGATATTTTGACTAGATGGAGAAAATACTATTCCAGTTTTGCTTATGTAGGAATTGAGCTTTAGTGCATATTATAGATGACCCAGGCAGAAAAGAACTGCATGAAGAATTTGTGGAAGAGATCACTAGCTCAGCCCAAAGGTATGATATAGTAGTGATAGGATATCCCAGCTACCCAGGTATCCATTGTAGCTTACTTTCTGCAAAAAACAAACAGCTAATAAATTATTGGGTTGCTGTTATGATAATTTAATGGTTCAAATGATGACAGAAATAATGAAAGGATAGATTTTTTTGGTCTGAATCTGACCAATAAGAAGTAACCGGTTATCTCCTTTGGAGTAAAGCAACCACTCTACCTTCAAATTTGTGATAGAAGAATGGATAAATGGACGCAATCTGAAATATGCCCTAGATCCAAGGAAAGCAGATCTCCAACAATTCAGAGAAGAGATGGGCAGCATCCCATGTATTAAACTTCTATAGGAGAAGTCAGGAACTAGGAAGATCACAAGAATGAAATTCTGAAGTCACAAAGAAAAATCATTCTTATAAAGGGAAAGTGTAACAGAAAAAAATCTACTATTTACAATTTAATGTGCATGTCAGTAAAAAAGCTTCATTTTATCTTAAAGTTAAAAGCCAAGACAGAGAGAAATATCAATAGGCACATAGAGAAGGCAAGTATCTGTAGGGCTCAGAGCCTCTGAATAAGATATTTCTCACAGGCACTTAACATATATTTTACAGAAACATATAGCTTAATTGACAGAAAACATGGCTATAAGGTCTCACACTCACTAGATTTGAGGGTAGGGTCTATGAAGTGTTCAGGGAGGACTAGTACCTCTGGTGTGAGAGTTGCTAAGCCCTTTTCAGGGCTGCCTAACCATGTTTGGACTTTACCTGACATCCAGCTGTCATCTGCATCTTCAAGAAGCTGTAACATGCACAGTGACCACACCTCAGTAAAAGCATCTCAGAAGATACACTAAACCAGCATGAGGTTGATGGGCCTCAAACTTGTCAGTGACTTAGTGTGGTGTCTATGCCAAGCATGTGAACATTTCCCTAGTACAGTAGACAGATGTGAACATTTTGTTTCAACAAGTCATGAAGGCAGTGGAAGCAGGCACTGTGGAACATTTAGATTTTGGTTAGATACCGAAGATGTCAAGATCATCTGCTGCATCCAGAGTCATCATCAGCCATATTGACTTGTGTCTTGCAACTGGGTTTTGATGACTCTGACCCAACCTCAGTGAAGATTTTCTACTATTCTATCCTGTCTCTTAACTAGAAAATGTTACCATGATAGTCTAGGGACAAACTGTGTTGTTGTTGGTTTATTGTTGTTTTTTTGAGAGAGTGAGATGAATGGCTTTGCTCAATTCTGCCTCATCTAAATTCAATTTATACATAAACCAAAAGGCATCACCTACACCATTTTACTATTTCATTATATTACTATTCAATAATTTTATAATTTTATAATTTCACTTCTACTATTTTATTATGTTATTATTTTACTATCTTCATATTTTACCTACTTTGAAGTTCTGTGGTGACAGGCTAGTGACACAGTAGCAGGTACACATTCATTGGATGTTATAGACACAACCCTGCTCACAGACGGCCCAAACCACAGGCTCGTCTTTTCACTGAACTGAAGCAGCAATGAGATTTAGCAGCCCCCTAGGTGTCTGAGAAGCCTTCTTAAATATCACACTGCTTACCTCCTGGTGTCAGGGAAGGGCTAAAAAAGGTGCCCTAAAAATTGTCTGCTTCATCTAACCCTGGCCTGCTTATCATGGCAGGCAGGGATCTCAACCTGTGGTCAAAGCATAAAATTATGCACAAAAATTTTTGTGAAGATGATTCCACTCACCATTGGTACATGGAATGCATACACACTCACGTTCCAAGAGAAACTCAGTAGATCTGAAAGATGAACAGGTCTTATGGTGAGAGAACTCAGCAGTTATTACATCCAAAAAGCAGCCTTGAGTGAAACAAGGCTGCCAAATGAAGGCCAACTTACCAAAGTCAGAGCTGGATACATGTTTTTCTGGAGTGGTTGCAGCGATGGTGAGTGCTGTGAAACTGCTGTAAGTTTCCAATCAAATTTAACCTAATCAACAAGCTTTCATGCCGCCTAAAAGGAGTGAATGACAGGTATATGATAATGCAATTGCCACTTTCAGGAAAGCACCGCACCACTATCTTCAGTGCCTGTGCTCCCACCATAACAAACCCCGATGAGATCAAAGAAAAATTTTATGAAGACCCCAAAATCCTCATCATCAATGTGCTGATAGAGAACAAGCTTGTAATTCTGGATAACTTTAATGCCAGTGTAGGCACAGACTATCAGACATGGCAGGGAGTCCTTAGGAGGAACGGAGCTGGAAAAAGCAACAGCAATAGTAGCTTACTATTGAAGACTTGTGTGTCTCATGACCTTCTCATGACCAATACTGTCTTCCACTTATCTAAGTGCAGCAAAACTTCATGGATACACCCTCACAGCAAATGCTGGCATCTAATAAACTGTATCATTGCAAGGAAAAGAGACAGGGAGATGTGAGAGAGATAAAGGAAACAAGTGGCACAGAGTGATGGACTAATCATAGACTTATCTTCTCCAAGCTAAACATTTTCATTCAAGAAAAGTGGTGGTCCCAAGGCAAGACAGCTATCAGAAGACTAAATGTGAACAGATTTGTTTGCTTTTCCATGTGTGAGCAATTTGTTACTGACTTGGAAGGAAAGCTGAGCCAAAACACTCTTGGTAAAGGTGAAGCAAAAAAGGAGTGAGCAGCTTTCAGAGACTGAGTGTAGAGTGCCACATTTTCTCGTCTGGGCCACAACACTCACAAACGTCAGGATTGGTTTGATAAAAATGATGGAGAAATTCAGAAGGTATTAAAGGAAAAATGAGAACTATACAGGGTCTAGCAGCAGGACAGTCCATTGGTCTTTAAAAGGACAGCATTTAACTCCATAAAAATAAAGTTCAAATGAAGCTTAGAGAGATGTAGGATTCTTGCCTCAGTAAGAAGGCAGATGAAATTCAGTTTTACACTGATAGTAACATTCCAAAAGTGTTTTTTATGTTGCCTTGAAGGCCATTTATGGGCCTAAGATCTGTGATGAATCTCAGCTACTCAGCACCAACGGAGTCACACTAATAAGTGAGATGGACATGATCCTAGAGAGATGGACTAGACACTTCCATAGTGTTCTCAGCAGTCTATCATTCACCAATGCTGAAACCATTGACAGTTTAGCTCAGGTTGAAAGCAATTCTGCTTGAGCCAAATTTCTAACTGAAGAAGAGGTGTTGAGTGCCTTTAGGTTCTTCTCATGTGGCAAAATGCCCAGTGCTACTTCTATTCCAGGAGAGATCTACAAGGAAGGGGGTCCACTGCTTATACAAAGGCTGAAGGAAATCTTCTGAGTTATATGACAAGTAAAGGTTATCCCCCAAGAAATCAAGGATGTCACCATTGTCCATCTACATACAGGAAAAGGAAATAGATTGCCCTGAGACAACCATAGGAAGAGTGGGGTAGATCTCTCTCTTCCTTAATCAGCTGATCCTTCAGACCTGGAAGATTGTCATATACACAATAACTAGTGTGGCTATAGAAAGGGCCAAGGAATAGCTGATATGGTGTTTGACAGTTGATAATTCCAGGAGATATGCCAAGAGCAGAACAGAGGTCTATAAACAATGTTCATCAATCTAACCAATGCCTTTAATAAGACTGTCACTTGTAAGGGGCTATTGACCATGGCAAAATTGGCTGCCTGGAGAAGTTTATCAGCATTGTAAGTTAGTTTCATGATGGCATGCTTGCCTAAGTTCTGGATAATGGATGATGCTCTCATACTTTCCCAGTCACCAGTGAAATAAAGCAGGGCTGCACACTTGTTCCCATGCTTTTTAGCATGATACTTTCAGCAATATTGTCAGTTGCCTTCAATGAAGATGAAAACTTCATAATGGTAAACCACTGCACTGATGGTGAATTATTTAACCTGAAAAGCTACAAGTCGAGAATAAAGTGTAGGGAGAATTGGTATGTGACATTTTTGTTTGCAGATGATTGTGCATTCAGTGTAGCCTCTGAGACTAAGAAGCCACAAAATATGACTGGATTGACTGTCTGCTGCTTCTGCTAATTCTGGCTTAACAATTAACACAAAGAAGACAGTTTTTCCACCAACCAGTACTGTACCATACATACATAGAACCATTGGTTATAGCACGTGGAGAAATTTTGAATGCTGTGGATAAGTCCATTTACCTTGGCAGTATACTTTGTAGGGATGTACACATAGAAGATGAGTTGATGCACACATTGCCAGAGCTAGCTCAGTGTTTGAGAGGCTCTGAAATAATGTGTGGAAGAGAAGACGTATTAGACTGCCTACCCAACTGAAGGTCTACAGAGCCATTGTGTTGACCTCACAGTTGTATGCCTATGAAAACTGGACAGTCTACCAGTACCATGCCAGATAATCAAACTGCTTCCATTTGAATTGTCTTAGGAAGATCTAAAGACCACCTGTCAGGATACACTGAGGTCCTTTCTCAAATTATACTGCCAAGCATTCAAACTCTACTGCAGAAAACACAATTCTGATGGGCTGGCCACGTTGTTCAAATACCAAATAGACATTTGCCTAAAAGGCTATTTTGAAGATTGCTAACACAAGGAAGATACTCACATGGTGGTCAGAAGAAGTGAAACAAGAACACTATCATGGTATCTTTGAAGCATTTTGGAATCAACACTGAGCCATGGGAGACACTAGCATGGAATCATCCAGCCAGCATGGTGTGTCTACATTAAGGAAGACACTTTGCTCTATGAGCAAAAGAGAATTAGAGTAGCTCAAAAGAAATGTGAGATGTACACATTTAGAAACATCTTCCTCTCAAATGGTCACATTAAGCGTTTGTACCTGGGGCGGGGTTGGGCCTTCTGTGATCATATTGGTATAATAAGCCACAGCTAGACACACCGTACATTGACCCTGATGCCATGAAGTCATTTTGGTCCTCTTCCAAAAATGACAAACAGCATGCCAGCTTTGGGGGGAGTTCTTTGTGTGGCAGGAGAAAAGATAGAGATCAACTGTTAGTCTGTGTTTGGCCTCGAAGGTCCAACACAGGGCATATTTAGTTATTTCCTTGGTGGACCTTGCCCGAGATCTGGGGTAAACATGAAGATTAGAGGTAAGTGACTATTTACATTGAAATGGAGGCTTTTTTCTAAAATACAATCATTCATGTCAAGAAAGGAAAAATACAGTTTTCCCCCTTCCCTATGAAAGGACACCATTGTGAGCACAATGAGAACTGATCACATTAGATTCTAAGAGGTCTGGTATAACAGGTAGAATCAAGGGCAGCTTTCAGAGGGAGAGTTAAAAATTACAGTACGGTTTCATTAGGATGTTGTAAGGAGTGCTAACACTGCGGATCATCTGAGGTTAGTGAGGAGAGCTAAGGACAGGAAATACATTGTTTTGATTTGGTTTTTGGTGATTTTCTCTAAAGCTGTATGGGGAAAGAGTATTAAAGATGGGAATGCACCACTGCTTATTGGTGGAAGAAACCATGATAAAAGATAACAGAGAAGTAGATCTATTCACTACGCATCTTTGCTTCTATTTTCTCTGATGAAAAAAATAATCTTTTGACTTTGAAGAACTGAACAAAAATAGCAAACAGTTTGTTGAAATATAATATTAGAAGCTTAACTTCCCTTGATGAATTTGATTCAATAGGACAGTTGATTATTAGGCATGTTTAAGCTCTGTGACTAAGACAGGGGTAGATGGATAGACAAATGCTTTATGACCAAGCAAGGAATAACAGAATAACAGAAGACAAATTAGACAATTTTTATTCCATAAAATTTAAAAGTTTTGTATAAATAAATCCAATGAAGTCAAGATCAGAGTGGAAACAGTTAACAGAAAAAAAAAACTTAATAATAAGTTTCATTGAAAAAAGTCTCATTTTCAAGACATATAAGGAACAGACCCTTTTCTTTATAAGATTAAGAGCCATT
>JAQQSV010003826.1:0-14991 GCA_028646515.1 Pseudochirops corinnae | reverse complement strand
ATCACAGACATATCGTATGTGTGACGACCAGCCTTGAAAAACTGGACTCTTCTCAGCAATGCATAGTTATAAGACAACCCTACAAATCTCAGGATGGAAGGAGATATCTACATTCAGAGAAAGATCTAGAAAGAACAGAGTTTAAATGGAGACTGAAGCAATCTACATGCTAGTGTTCTTTTCCAGGTTTGGTTTTGTTTCCTCTTTCCCATTGTTCACTCCATTGGTTACAAACCTTCTATACAACCAGACTAATGTCCAACGTGAAAGTATTTGCATTTCCTATACTTGATTACATGCAGCCATGGGGGTGGGGGGGGGAGAGAGGGGAGAAAATTTGAAACTCAAGGGACTGTGGAACTGAATCTTGTAAACTAAAAGTAAATAAATAAATCAATTTTTAAAAAAATGTTAACTGACTTCCAAAGACCTGTTGGCTTTCCCAAGATTTTTGGTGCCTAGAATTCAGAAACTTGATTTTATTTGAGTTTACTTCCAGGATGCAGCAGACTATTGTAATGATAAAACTATGATAATATCCCAGGATGTAACAAACTAAGCCTTTGATAAGAATATTTGAATCTTTGTCCTTTGGATCTTTAAACATCTTGCTCAAAGAATCATTAAACAGAGTTCATGGTTCTTCCCTGAACTACCCACATGGCCTGGTCACTTTTCTTATTCACATCTCCAATCATGCTTAGTGCTGGACACTGAGCTCCCCAACAATTATAGTCACTAAATAAATAAATACACACATAGACAGGACATATTATGTTCTACTTAATACAAGCATTTCAAAATTTTCTATACTTGAGATCTCCCAAACAGGGGTATTCCTCTTGTAGTTACACTGTAGACTCTCATATACAGTACTGAGGATTTACCAATGACTTAAGTCACTTGAACCATAACAGGTTACACTTCTATAGTATGCAAGGCATGTTATTATATCTCATCTTATGTGAGCTTCATAACAACCCCAGGGGGGCGGTAGGTGTATTAGGTATTATCATACTAATTGTTATAGATGAGGAAACTGAACCTCAGACAGGCCACGTACAGTCTTTGTTGTTGTTCAGTCATTTCAGATGTAACCCACTCTTCATGATCTCATTTGGGGTTTTCTTGACAAAGATCCTGGAGTGATTTGCCATTTCCTTCTCCAGCTCATTTTACAGATGAGGTAACTGAGGCAAACAGTTTAGTGACTTGCCCAGGGTCACACAGCTGATAAGTGAACTCAGGAAGAGGAGTCTTCAAGTATGTAAGCAAATGCCCGAGGTCAGATTTGAACTCAGATCTTCCTGAATCCAGGCCTGGCACTCTATCCACTGTGCCAACTAGTTGCCCAGGCTACACTCACAAAACTTTTTCTTCTTCCTAACACAAGCTTTTAGCACCAAATTTTCTTTTAAAAAGGCAGGTGAGAGACAATTCATGTATACAATGATCAAATCCATTGGGTAACCAGCAATTAAGTCACTTTTCTTAGCATTACTCTGAAAATGTGTCCAATACTTACTAATGCAAGCTGCCAGGATAAGCTTTGCTAAAAATGCTGTGGATCAGATACTTGCAAGAGCCAAAAACAGAACAATAGAACATTAGAACCACCAGGACTCTCAGCTTTGGCCTACCCTTTCATTTCAAAGAGGAGGACACATATCCAGAGAGGAGAAGCAATTTGTCTGACGTCCAACAGCAAGTTAGTAGTAGAGACAGAAGCAAACCTTGGGTCTTTTGACCCTACCCAGGCCCCTTCCCCCTCTTCACACTACAAAGTCCCAAATCCCAACTGTTACTCTAATGAGCACAAAAGAATGCAGACACATTTGGCAAGCTTAACCAGGCATATGGTGCTGACGTCTGTGAAATGGAGAATAATAAGGCAGGTAAATTATTGCTTCAAAATAAATGATCTGTCAGTATAACTTTTCTCTTGTGATAGGTTGAAAATGTGTCAAAATGGAAAATCTGCGAAGGAGGCTGTGCATTAAATTTTACCCAGGGTCTCATGAGTGGCTAAAGGGATCTAATAATTAATAATACAGAACAACATCATCTTCCCCACAGCCATGGAAATGATTGCCCTAAAACATAGGTCTGGCCATATTCCCACCCTGGTTATAGAGTTCCTGAGTTCTCTTGCCTCTGGGCTAATTCAATGAACACCTATTAGATTCATGCTATCAGTAAAGCAGAGACTCCTCAGATTGCATTTCAGACTGGTCATTACTGACTCCAGTCTACCTTTTTAGACATTACACATACTCTCTTTTTTCCTTCTGTTCATTCCAGACACATTGGCAAACTTGCTGTTCCTGATCTCTGCACTGCACAGGCTATACCTCATGCCTGAAATGCCATCCCTTCTGATCATCTGTCTCAAGAATCCTTGGTGATTTTCTGGTTCCTGTAGTTAAGCTTTCTTATCTACATAAATTGTATCATATTTATTTTTTCTTTAAATATTTTATCCATGAGGCAGCTAGGTGATGCAGTGAATAGAGCACCAGCCCTGGAGTCAGAAGAAGCTAAGTTCAAATCCAGCCTCAGACACTTGACACACTAGCTGTATTACCTTGGGTGAGTCACTTCACCGCAATTGCCTTGCCTTCCCCCTCAAAAAAAATTATCCATAAGAGCTCCTTGAGGAAAGGAAGGAAAGAAGCATTTATCAAGCACCTAAATGCCAGGCACTGTGTGTTAAGCATTTTACAAATATCTCATTTGAAACTCACAATCTTGTGATGCAGGTGCTGTTATTATCCCCATTTTACTGTTGGGGAAACTGAGGTTTAACTGACTCCCAAGGGTGGACTGTTTATAAGTGCCTGAGGCCAGATTTGAACTCAGATCTTCCTGACTCCAGGCCTGGTGCTCCATCCACTGAACCACCTAGCTGCCCTCATCTACACACATACATACATTACATCAATATACAGCATACACACACAGAGCATTCCAAAAATCTTCATGCAATATTAAAATATTAAATCTCAATTATTGCTTGAAGCAATACACACACACACACACACACACACACACACACACACAAGAAAGTGAGAGAGTGAGAATGAGGGAACAAGAAAGAAATAATGGTGAGGTAAGGTAAAGAAACTGAAGCCCAGAGAGAAATAATCTACTGTAGGCCACAATTTTCTCACCCATAAAATGAGGATTGTGAACTCAGCAGTCTCTTAGATCTCTAATCTTGAAAAGAAGTTTAACAGACAGGAAGTAAAAAAAAAACACAAACAAATATAGGGTCAGCCATGCCTCTGGAATATATGAACTCACTATCATAACCTCATTCACAGCAGAATATATGACACTGTCCTCCTTGCTCTATTCCAATGGCTTGATACACTGCCACAAATTCAGCACATTGATCACTTCTACCTATCCCAGCATTTTCTTTAATCTGAGTCCCCCTGAAGGCATGACAAACTTGGATACAATTGTTCGGGAGCATCTGTAGGGGCAGTTCTCATTTCTCTCTTCTGTCTAACATCAAGTCTACTTTCTTGATACATTTTGTACAGTTCATCAGTTGGAATACCATCAATTTTTCTAAAATCAACCCCTGCTCTCAATAGAACAATAAACAGTTCTTTTCTGGGCAATCTATTCTGACTTAGAATCCACCAGCTATTTCCTTTTTTCTATCTTTATCATTTTCCCATTCTCCTAAGTCACTTAGCTGTGAAATCTTATACAGCACCTCTGCCAGAGGGTATCCTATTTCACCAATTAGTAGAGTCAGAAGTAGGGGCTTATAAGCAGGAGGAGCTGTCTTCACCATGATATTTCTATCAGGAACTGCTAAGAGGATTTCATGATGTGTATCTGCATCTCCAGCCATGATAGCAGTTTTCATTACTTCTTCTTTCAACTTTCTCACACAGTCTCTAAGTGAGTACCAGAGTCTGTCTCCACTAGCCCACATAGAATCAGTGTGGTACATTCTATTGCATCCATGAGCAGCTAAAGCTGACAGATTGATCCTATTGTTACCTCCTGCCAAATGAAAGTCTCTAAAAGCTTGCTGGACAAAAAGATTCTGGCAAATACTTATAAATTTCAAGCAGGCCACTTTATCTGTCACTAACCCCAGCAGCTCCTTTCTCAGTGATTCTTACCATCCAAGACACTAAGGATTCTCCCAATCCTTTGGGTGAATCTGCTCAAAATATCTGTAATCTGTGGAGTGAAATCTTCAAGTATCTCCTTAAAGGCTGCTTGCCCTCCCTGACTCTCCTGCCTTCTTCTCAGTATAGGGCCAGCTTCTGCCTCTGTAAAAGCTTTACCCTGAAACAATGTATCATTCTGCATTGTATCACTTGCTCCCAAAGTACTCTCTTGGGAGTTGATGTCATAGTAACTAGGCTCAGACTCTACCAAAGGTATGTGAACTTTCCTCCTGTTACTTTTTTGCTTCTTTTTGTGAGTCAAATTTACAACAGCCCTCTCTGCTTCCAGAGACTCTCCAATACTCTTTCCTTCCACCTGAGACTCAGCTTGCTCTTCTAAAGGATGTCTCTAATTCTGGCACTTAGCCAACTCTTGTAACAGCTTGTCTCTACTTTTACACACAATATGGTAGCCTGTTAGCAAAACCCAGTCTCTTCTACTCACTGTCTCCAGCTCTCTCCCAGGTTTTTTATTGGTATTCTTTGCAAACATTTTTCTAAATCTCTAGGTTCTTCTTGCTGTAGCCTTTGTTCCCAGTTTTCAAGGAGCCCTTGCTAGGGAGGCATAGGCCATTTCTTCTTCTAAATCCCTTCTGCCTCCAACTAGAGGTCTGATATTTCACGATCCCATCCTCATCGTCAAATGTAGCACCAATGCAATATTTATAGCACCCATGATCGTGATAAAGACTGTGACTATAAGAATCACATGATGTTTGATTGCAAAATATACCAAACTCTCCAGATAGAGGATAGAACTGAAGCATTTATTTAGACACCGGAAAACTGAATCCCAAAACCAGTAAGCCAATTCCATCATAGTAACAAAGATATTCAGAAGCCATAATAATGCTGAGAGCCACAGCATACTTCAGCCTTCCCACAAACCAATACAAGATCAATATTTACTCACAAACCTCTCTCCTTGCCTCAACCTCCTCTTTCTCCCACTATCTCTCTGGCTCTGACCAGCTTCCTTTGGGCTCTGCTTCCCTTCAGTAAGCTCCTCCCACCACAGGCTCCATGTGACTACATTTAGCCTATTAGGGGGGCAGAGTTTACTTTCAAAGCAGAGGAGGTCTTCAAACTCTCCCCTAGGTCTATTAAGGGTCAGGGAAGACCTTCAAATTCCCATTCCCATTACACATATATAATTTCAGGTCATTGTATAGAGGTTTCAACTGTTTCCTCCCACAACTATTCTTTCATAAGATAAACTTGTGTGGTATCTATGTATGTATCTTTTCAAGTCCCTCAGTCCTGGGATTTTTTGCATTTTCCCTGATCCTCTTTGAATTCCTTCTAGTTAGCCCTTAGCCACAGTTACACTGGACACATTCTCAGGAAAACCCTGGGCAGTGCCTGCTGTTCTTGATGACTACCAATCCATTTCATGTCCAACGAAACATCCCAGAACACTCCATACCAAGCCAAGTGTATGGAACCAGGAGTCAGCCTCCTGCCAATTGTCAGTGATTTTATTTAATTTGTTTCAGTTAACAAGTACTTCTTTTTTCTCCCCACACTTCCCATTGGAAAAAAAGAAAAACAAAACTCTTGTAAAAAAACAACACATTATAGTCAATTAAAACAAATATTCCTATTGGCCATAACCAAAAATGTATGTCTCACTCCACATCTTGAATCCATCACTCCTCTGCCAGGTGGTAGGTAATATGTTTCATCCTTGATCTTCGCAAACATGATGGATTTGTGTATTGAAAAGAGTTCTTGAGTCTTTCAAAGTTGTTTGTCTTAATGCTGGAGGAGATAAGGAAAAATTGGGACACTAATACACGGTTGGTGGAATTGTGAACTGATCCAACCATTTTGAAAAGGAATCCAGAATTGTGCCCAAAGAGCTATAAAACTGTGTATACCCTTTGACCTAGCAATACCAATGCTGGATCTGTTTCCCAAGGTGATCAGGAAAAGATGAAAAGAACCTATATGATCTAAAATATCTACAGCAGCTCTCTTTATGGTGGCAAAGAGTTGGACTAACATGCCAATCAATTGGGGAATGGCAAAACAAGTTATAGCATATGATTGTGATGGAATACTACTGTGCTGTAAGAGATGTTGAGCAGGTTGGTTTTAAAACAAAAAAACACTGTGAATATGGCCTCAGACACTTGACATTTATTAGGAGGAGGAGGAGGAGGAGGAGAAGAAGGAAGAGGAGGAGGAGGAGGAGGAGGAAGAGGAGGAGGAGAAGGAAAGAAAGAAAGAAAGAAAGAAAGAAAGAAAGAAAGAAAGAAAGAAAGAAAGAAAGAAAGAAAAACAGGTGGTACAACCCTGGAGTCAGGAGGACTTGAGTTCAAATATGACCTCAGATACTTACTAGCTATGTGACCCTGGGCAAGTCACTTAGCCTTGATTGCCTAAAAAAAAAAAAAGGAAAGATTTGGATGAAATAATGCAAGGTAAACTAGTAAAACCAAGAGAACATTGTATACTGTAACAGCAATATTGTTCGAAGACTAACTCCAGGAATGACTAAGCTATTCTGAGTAATATGATCTTTCCTATCAAGTAGGAAGGACTTATGAATGAAAATGCTATCCATCTCCAGAGAAAGAACTGATATATGGAAGTTATGTATTGTATGGTTCCAAACATATATCCATATCAAATATTGGCTTTCCCTAATGCAGGGCTGGGAGGGGCAGATGGAGACAACTCATTCAAATGAATTGAATTCAAAATGTAACAAAAAAAATTTTAAATTAAACTTTTTTTTAAGGAGCAAGTAGCTAGAAATGTGTCTTCTAGGACTTGTCCTACCAGGAGGAGCACTGAACTGATTTCCTTATGTGATATAATTTTATAAACTTAGTCCTGATGTTATTTTAAAAAAAAAACCACAAAGTTGTTTGTCTTTACAATGTGGTTGTTTCTAGTTCTGCTTACTTCACCCTTCATCACTTCATACTAATTTTCTCAAGTTTCTCTGAACCCATGCCTTTTATTGCTTCTTATGGCACAATGATGTTCCATTACATTTATATGCCATAATTTGTTCATCCATTTCCAGTTGATGGGCACAACCTCCCTAAATATTATTGTGTATATGGGTCTTTTTCCTCTTTTTTTGATCTCTTTGGAGTATAGGCCTAGTATTGGTATCACTAGGTCAAAGCATATTTGCAGTTTAGTAAATTTTTGGGCTTATTTTTCAAATTGCTTTCCAGGCAATAGCTCTTGATCACTTTAAGGGAGTCTCTGGGAAGGTAGGATGTGTTTTTTCAGAAGCTTTGGGCATGGGAACGAAAGAAAATTGAGACCTGTGAAGGAAACGGATGGACTCTTTTTCCCCCAAATTTTCTTAATATTTTTATTTAAAGTTTTGAGCGGCAAATTCTAGCCCTCCCTTTCTCCCCTCCTCTTCCATGAGATGGTAAGCAAACAGATATAGGTTATACATGTGCAATTATGTAAAACATTTCCATATTAGTCATTTTGTACAAGGACTCAAATAAAAGAAAAAAAGAAAGTGAAAAATAGTGTGCTTCAGTTTGTATTCAATCAATATCAGTTCCTGATCGGCTCAATCAATATTGGTATGTTTCATTATTAGTTCTTTGGTATTGTCTTGGATCACTATATTACTGAGAATAGCTAAGTCTTCATCGAACAATATTGCTTTTACTGTGTACTACATTCTCCTGGTTCTGCTCACTTCAATTTGCATCAGTTCATGTAAATTTGTTTTTTTCTGAAATCATCCTGCTTGTCATTTCTTACAGCACAATAATATTCCATTATAATCACATACCATAGCTTATTTAACTATTCCCCAATTGCTAGGTAAAGGGATGGACTCTTAAAGTCTTATAGACTCTGGGGATTCTTAATCCCACTCTCAATGCTAAATCAAGTCCCTACAGGGCAGCTGTCTTTCAGTGCTCTAGAGGTAACCCCAAGGGATTAGGGAAATTTTTTTAATACTATCAGGCCAACCCACCATTTTGGATTATTTGTGCACCACTCTCAGTTTAACCAAATAAAATCAATTAATTTTTGCAAAGAAATGTATTTCCTAAGGAAATAATGCAAAAACAGAAGTGTAAAGCATTTCTGTCAACACTGAGGCACATTCTGCCCTCTACTGCCTAGGTTCCTGGGGAAATTGGGCTCAAAGTTAAAATGGTTGCTACATAGTATTAGTCCCACCTTTAGATTCTGTGCAGCTAATGGATGGAGTCCCCACCACCCCCTTGCCTGAAGGGCATGGACCTTTGTTTCTTGCTTGGTTCACTGTTTGGGCTGAGGAAAGGTTGCTACTCCCCTTGTGGCCTTTAAAAAAGCTAAGCTTGCAAACCCTAAAAACCATTCAGGAAGTTGAAACACAATCAATGCAGGAAACAGTCTCAAGGATCCCTACACCTCTACCAAGAACAATGAGAGTTGACAGTTTTTCTCTTCTATTGTCCTCCTTCCTCAGCACTCTCCCTAAAGGCCCTGGCCCCTTGCAGAAGAGGTTGTTTATTTAGAAGGAGACACAACTTTAGAGTTGAGAGCAGTTTCAAATAGTAACATCTCTGGAAGAAGAGAAGAAAGGCAATTATAAATTCAAGGGAGAATTGGCTCTGACAATTGGGAGCTGAGCTAAAGATAGGAACGGACCTAGGGAGATCAAATAAGTAATTAGACCAATAGAGACATTTAACCAAAGGGGTGTCAATGTAGGGACACCAAGAGAAGTGAAAGAACATCAGCCCTGCAGTATCAGGTATGTAATTGCATTGGCAACTTGTATTTCGTACATGTTGCTCAATGTCTGTTGCTCAAAATGTGTGCCTATTCTTCACTCGATGTAGTGTGTATTTGTGGGAGAGTGTGTTCCAGGTTTCTGATGGGAGTGTTTTGTAGCCATTGCTTTACTATGCCATCTTAATAAATACCTTGCTTTGAGTGAATTATGTCTGCTGGCTGACTATTAAAGGCAAGTGCACCAGTGTGGGCTTATGAGCTATAATTTTAGGAAAACAGATGCAAAGAATACCCAAGAGCCAGTAAAATTCATTACCCCTACCCCCAATCTGTGAATGCCAAGTTCAGGAGGGAGTCACCCAAATGAACTATATCATAATTTCCTCAGCCATTCCCCTACTAATGGATATCTACTTTGTTTCCAGCTCTTTGTCTCTAGAAATGTTGCTGCTATAAATATTTTGGCACATGTAGGGCTTTTCTATCTTTGATGTCCTTGGGGCATATGCCTGGCAGTGAGATAGCTGAAGGATATGGATATTTTAACCACTTTCTTAGCATAATTTCAAATTGGGAGCATTTAAATTTCTATATCTTCTGAAATCAATATTGAAGTACTTTCACATTTGTCCTCCCCGCAAGGAAGTAAAGGGGAAAGGAAGAGATTTTCACTCATTCATCCAATAAACATCTATTTACTATTATATACAGTACCTTGTGCTAAGGAATAGGAGAGATTCAAAATTTAAATTTAGGCAGAGTCCCTGCCCTCAAGGAGTATTACAGTCCTGAGCAGGATGAGACCCCAAACACAATATTAAAGCATAAATGCATAAAAGAGTAACAAAACAAAGTAACAAAACAAAGTCCTGTGTGAGGCCGGTGGGAGGTCTTTGCCAAAGGGGTAGCAGAAAAGGAAACTGGATAAACTTTAAGGGATATGTAGGAATTCAGCAGGTGATGAGAGGGCACAATATGTACAAAGGCAGGGAGGGCTGAGAATGAAGGCAGAGTTGGGGGACAGAGGTCCTTTAGGTCGCAGATAGAGTGGGTAGAAGAGGACTCCAGCTATGAAACAGGGCTAAACAGGTAGAGTGAGACCAGATTGTGGCACTGAATACCAGGCAAAAGAGTCTGAAATTTACTTGGTAGGCAACAGGGAGCCATTGATTATTGCTAAGCAGACCAGTGAGCTTGGTCAGCCTCATATCAAAAGGAAGATTAGTCCAATAGCGTCATGGAAGAAATTTTGGAGACAGGAAAAGACCATCTCAACAGCGCAAGTCAACGGCAAGGAGAGGATATTAGAGAAAGTTTTAGTGCTGGCTGCGGGAATGGAAAAGGAGGTACAGATTACAGGAGACCTCAGGAGACACCTAGTCCAATCCCATTATTTTACAGAGGAGGAAACTAAGGCATAGAGAAGTGACTCTTTAAGTCACACAAGATGGGATTTTAACTCAGCTTCTGACTCCAAACCCTGCAGTCCTACAATTCCACATTGCCTCTTATCTCTGGATGTGAGAGATTTGGGGAAATAAGAGAATTTATAACTGATTATAAATTGAGGGGAGAACGGTACACGAAAACCCAGAAAGACGATCGTCCATTACTTCCTTTGATGAGCTTGAACCCAGGAAGATGTTTCAGACAAAGCAAGTGCTAAACAGACCGAATTGCAAGTAGGAGAAATCTCTCCTTAATTTGTTGTTTTTTTTGGGGAGGGGGGGGGAGGTAATTATTGCAAGACTTTGTGACCCTGGAAACTCGCGACGTTTTATTTTTGACTTGCAGTCAAATCAGGAATAGTGACGGGGACTCGAACCCACAAGCCCACGTCTTCTTAGGCTGACTCTCTCCCCACTTGGCCATCTCATCCTTTGCAGAAGCCATGCTCTTAAATAAATATATAAATACCCAAATAAACAGCGCCGAGAGTAAGGAAGTCCTTTCCCCCCAAAGCTCAAGGACAAGGAGCGGGCACGATCTGGGCACGGGTTGGAGGGCACGGGACAGCTAGGGAGGAGGCAAAAGGTGGAGGAGATGCAGAGTCTCAGCTCCCCTCCCTCCCTAGCTTCAGTTCTCCTCCTTCTGCCGAGGTCACCAGGGCCGGTTCACAGGGACAGCCTGGAGCCCCGACTGCAGGGTGCATGCTCGGGAAGAGGAGCGGGGAGAAGAGTTAATTGCTCCGGGGAGCCCTGGAGCGCGCCCCTGAAGCTGCTGCAGCTCGAGGAGGTTTTCTTGCAGCTCGCCCTGCGTTGAACCCCTATGGTTGTCCTGTTCGTGAGTATCTCGGGTCCTCAAGATTCCATTTCTGCCCCCAGAAAATGCCACCACTTGGGGGAGAGCAGACCAACCGACTATGCTGCTTGAGAAGGCTGCCGGCCGCTTCCAGCAATCAGCAGGTCCCATGGTGTAATGGTTAGCACTCTGGACTTTGAATCCAGCGATCCGAGTTCAAATCTCGGTGGGACCTCACTTTCCTTTTTGGATTCCAAAATTAAAGTTTTGGGACTCCGCAGCAAGCGGCGGCCGTGGAGAATGATACCACAGCACCAGTGATCCACTGGACAGCGGTTTGGGGAATCCACTCCCTCCCTTAAGACGCTTTAATTTCGTCCTCCAAGAAAGAGCCCTAGTACGCAAGCGCCACAGAGGAGAAAAATATGCGTGGTGGAGCGGGGAGACAGCATCTTGACCCCTCCTTCTTTCCCCTTTACCCCCTTCCTAACCCCTAGGGAGCACCCGAAGGAATCCGAAAGATCCCGAGGCTGTTTCAAGAGGGGAACAACAGCGCCCATTAGCTTTAAGGGAAGATCCGCCCCTCCCTAAGCGCCGCGCTTATTGGCTATCGTGCTCCGCTGATACTCCTTTGGAAACTGTCTGGGCCGTAGTGGGACGAGCATGGGTGGAGGGGGCGGGGAAGTGACGTAGTTCCCGGCGGCTTCCATTGGCCAAACCAGATAGAGGAGGCTGCATCCTCCTTATTCGCTTCTTACTATTAGTTGTAAGGTGATGTCTTTCCCCGTCCTCTTCAATCCTGCCCTTAGTCTTCCTCACACTTTAAGGTCACATCTCTGGGGGACGTTCTGAGAGAGGAAGAGTTATCCCCATGGCCTGTGTAGGTGTTTGTATGTCTGTCAGTCATTCTATCAATCAGGAAAGTGTCCCTTAATCTGTTTGTATCAAGTAAACAGGAGTCCAAGTGTCTCCTGTTCAGTCTAGGCACAAAACATTTGATTGATTGATATGAATGAGTAAATATGAGTAGCATTTATTAACCTCTTGCTATGTCAAAGATGATGCTGTTAAAGTGCTGCAGTTAATATGCCAGCAAAATTGGAAAACTCAACAGTGGCCACCAGATTGGAAAAGATCAGTTTATGTCTCAATCCTAAAGAAGGGCAATGCCAAGGAATATTCAAATTACTGCACAATTGAGTTCATTTCACATGCCATCAACGTTACTCTTAAGATTCTGCAAGTTAGGCTTCAGCAATATGTGACCCAAGAATTACCGAAAGAGCAGCCTGGTTTTCAAAGAGGCAGAGGGACTAGAGAACAAATTGCTGATATTCAATAGATAATGGAAAAAACAAGATAGTCCCAGAAAAAAAAAAAACATCCGACTTCTCCTGCATTGACTACACTAAAGCCTTTGGCTGTGTGGATCACAACAAAATGTGGCAAGTTCTCAAAGAGATATGAGATTCACATCATCTTGTCTGTCTCCTGAGGAACCTATATGTGGACCAAGAGGCAACAGTTAGAATCAACATGGAACAACGGATTGGTTCTAAGATTCGAAAAGGACAAGGCTGTTTATTGTCACCTTATTTATTTAGCTTATCTTCATTGAAAGCATTTGAAGACATGGCTGACAATATCATGCTAAAAAGCATAGGAGCAAGCACACAGCCTTGTTTCACTCCATCGGTGACTGGGAAAGCAGGAAAGCATTGTCCATTGTCCATGATGTTTTCAGCTATGTTGTCAAGTGCTTTCAGTGAGGATGAACATGACATTAAGGTCAGCTACCACACTGATGGTGAATTCTTCAACTTGAAAAGGCTACAAGCCAAAACCAAAGTGGAGGGAATGTTGGTACATGATTTTCTGTTTGCAGATGAGGGTGACTCAGTGTAGCCTCTGAAGCTGAGATACAACAAAGTAGGACTCAGTTCTCTGCTGTTTGTGCTAATTTTGGCCTAACAATTAAACACCAAGAAAGCACAGGTGCTCCATCAGCCATCATCACACAATCCATATGTGGCGCCTTCAGTTATAGCAAGTGGGGAAGTTTTGAATGCTGTAGATAAGTTCACTTACCTTCGTAGTGTACTTTCCAGGAATGTACACATTGATAATGAGATTGACTCATGCATTGCCAGAGTTAACTCAGTATTTGGGAGGCTCTGAAGGAGTGTGGGAAAGAAGAGGTATTACACTGACTACCAAACTAAAGGTCTACAGAGCCATGGTGCTGACCTCATTGTTGTATGCCTGTGAAATCTGGACAGTCTACCAGCGTCACACCACGAAACTGAATTGCTTCCATTTGAATTGTCTTAGGAAGAATCTGAAGATCAACTGGCAGGATAAGGTAACAGATACTGAGGTCCTTACTTGAACTAAATTGCCAAGCATTCAAACTCTTCTTCAGAGAGTGCAACTCTGATGGGCTGTTCGAACACAAAACATATGCTTGCCAAAAAGACTGTTTTATGGAGAACTCATACAGGGCAATCATTAACACAGCGGTCAGAAGAAGCGATATAAGGACACTCTCAAGGTCTCTCTCAATAACTTTAGAACTGATTGTGTGACATGGGAGACACTGGCACAGGATCACTCAGTGTGCCCATATCAGAGAAAGTCCTGTACTCTATGAGCAAAGCAGAGTTGAAACAGCTCAAAGGAAATACAGAATGCACAAATTGTGTAACCATGGCCTAGTTCTCCTAGTTACAAGGATACAGGAGTATCCACCCCGAATGTTCACACAGACTATTTGTGCCTGACCTGTGGCAGAGCAATCTGAAATCGTATTGCTCTGATCAGCCACAGTCAGACACATTGAAATTTGACTCTAGCATAGTGATGTCATTTTGGTTCTCTTCAAACAGAAGGACAACAACCAACCAACCATTTAACTTATATACAGAGTACATCATTCAAAATGCAGGCTGAATGAAACAAAAGCTGGAATTAAGGTTGCCAGGGGTAATAGCAACCATCTCGAATATGCAAATGATGCTACTCTCATGGGAGAAAGTGAAGAAGAATTAAGAAGCCTCTTGATGAGGGTGAAAGAGGAAAATGTAAAAGCTGACTTGAAGCTTAACATTAAGAAAAAACAAGGTCAGGGGGTGGAGCCAAGATGGCGGTGAGGCAGCAGCAACATATCGCAGCTCTCACATAGCCACCCCAAAATACCCATAAAATAGGACTCTAAACCAATCCTAGAACTCCAAAACGCACACAAAGATACTTCCCACTAAAGTCAGCTCGGCTACGAGGAACCATATCAGCACTGCGAACTGAAGCCAGCCTGGCCTGGAGCCATGGCTGTGCCTCGGGGCGGCTGGATGGGAGTAGCAGAGGAGCAGATTAGCGGCAGCTGCAAGCAGCGTTCAGAACTAGGTCAGTGGAAACTGTGGGGAGAAAAGTGTCCAACTGAAAGGCCTCCAGAGCAAAAAAGCAAAAGGCAGAGGTTTTGCACCCGCCTCCACATTGCAGCTTCCCACACACAGCCTGCAGACAGCAAGGGGACTAAGCGATTGTTCTGAGGCCAAGAGCTCTCGTGTTGAGCGGCCTGGATCTGGATCGTGGTCTTGGGCCTTGGTCCTGGAGTCTTCATTATCCAGTCAGCCGGAAGTAAATAGGAAGAGTCCCAGCCTCTTCCTGAGAGCTACGGCAGCCGGGAGGACCCCAGCGATTTGGGACAGAGCTTTCCCTTCTGGAAGCAGAGCCCCACAGAGATTTTTTTTAAAAATCACAGACTGAACAACCATGAGTAAGAATAAGCATAAGAAACAAAGTAAGAACAGCTCCCAAACCCTAGATTCCTTCTTTGGGG
>JAQQSV010003825.1:0-14991 GCA_028646515.1 Pseudochirops corinnae | reverse complement strand
ATATATATATTATTATTATTATTATTATTAACTACATCCAACTGGAACTTGAGACACACAAGCACTGTGGTTGGGAGATCCATCCTGCCCTACCGAAAAGTCAGAGGGATGAGGGGGGAAGACATAGGAGAGAATAGACTGGGGGAGGGGGGATACACTGGGATGGCTGTTTTAGGGCAGTGGGTAGGGGAAAGATGGGGAGAAAATATGTAACTCAAAATCTTGTGGAAATGAATGATGCAAACTAAAATAAAATTTTTTAAAAATTAATTAATTAATTAAAAATTAAAAAAAAAAGAAAATATTAGCAACATTACAATAATATGGATTTTAAAAAATAAATAAAAATAAAAATAAAAAAACGAAAAGTGACATTTAAGGAATTAAAAGTAAAAAATCAATGAATGACAAAAATAAAAATGAAGAACAAACCCATGATGGATGTAACAGAATTTTTAAAAGAATCTAATGGATAGTTTGGATAAAAAAAAATACAAATTTTAAAAAACAAAGAAAGAAATACAAGTATCAACTTAACTGGTATTCCCGCAGGCACTGAAAAATAAAGAAAGTTGTAGATCATATTTGAAGATGAAGAAAACTTGACTGAGTAGAAAAGGTAAGACTTAGTATGAATAAATTTAAATTAGTATTCATAAAAACATAATTGGCAAGCTACAAAATTACAAAAACAAATTTAAAATAGTTCTTCAAAATTCAATATAAAAAAAGAATTTATGGGTTATTTTTTAAATATTTGTTCAAGTAACATCAGAATTCTCAAAATTACAAAAGATCACTGAAGAATAACAAAAATAAACTAAAGTGTTTTTTCAATTATTGGGTCCCAAATCACTGACATGGCCATAGACACATGACCACATTGTTTGTAAACAAAAGACTATACTTCAAAAATTAAAAAGAATTTAAAACTAAAAATATATAACTAATGAGATACTGCAGCAGTAAAGGAAGAATTTTTCAAACTGACTGAATAAGTACATAACAAAAATAATAAACTTTACTTCTTATTGGTTATAATTAATATTTTATACATATATAAACACATATTTTATAAATGAAAGGATGGGAATAGAGATAGGCAATAAAATCATGATTTCATTGGTATAGGGAACTCCCAGATGAAGAAACCCTGTCTACTAATTCAAATAAGCACCCCTTCTATGTCTTGTAGTCCTAGAGAGTTACCTAGGTCATTAAGAGGTTACCTGGGAAGTCAAGATGGCATTGAAGAAGCAGGAGAACTCCATGGCTCTCCTCATAACCACCTCAAATACCTATAAAATATGACTCTAAACAAATTTTAGAGCTCCAGAACCCACAAAATTACAAAGTAACAAAGCTCCCACTGAAGGGAGCCCAGTAGGCTGACAGGTAGGGGTTCATCGCAGCGCTCTGGGAGCCCAGACCAGCACTGCATGAACCCATGGCTGGATTTCAGAGTGGCCAGAACAAGCTGTGGCCGGAGCTTTCAGGAGAGTGGATCACTGGCAGCTGGGGTGGTTTCTAGAATTATCAACCCATAAGAAACAAGGACTAAGTGAATGGTCAGTGGAACTCAGCTAAATTTGTGGGAGAGACTCCGCCTCCAGGGTGAGAAGCAGCTGGGCCGTGTGGCTGCTTCAGAAGCTCCCGACCTGCAGATTACAGGGGGAACAAGTGATCATTCAGAGGCTAAGTGCTCTTACCTTAACTGGTCTGGATCGGGATCGGGATCTCGGGTGGTGGTCCTGAGGTGTGTGATCAGTGAGTCAAAGCTGGTGAGAGCTGCAGAGACTGCAGCCTCCTAAACAGGCCCAGCAGGTGCAAAAACCTCAGTGATTTGGGACAAAGCTCTCCCCTCTGGAAGCAGAGTTCTACTGAGCCCAAAAGTCAAGTAATTGGCAACACGAGCAGGCAATGAAGCAAAGCAAGCCCAGCAATCTAACTTTAGATTCTTTTTTAGGGAGTAAAATGAATCACAGCATGGAATGGGAGGAAGACAACACAGTCAGAACTCTTGCATCAAAAGCTTCCAAGAAAAATGCAGACTGATTACAAGCCATAGAGGAGCTTAAGAAGGACTTTTAAAACCAAATAAGGGAAGTGGAGGAAAAATTGTGGCGAGAAATGAGAATAATGAAAGAAAATCATGAAAAGAGATTCAACAACCTCAACAGCTCACTGAAGAGAAAAATTCCTTCAGAATTATAGTGGAGCAAATGGAAACAAAAGACTTTATAAGAAATCAAGATAAAATTTGAATATTTTGGAAACACACTCAGGATAACCCAGGATCTAGTAGCTTCTACATTAAGGGATCAAAGGGCCTGGAATATGATATTCCAGAGATCAAGGGAGCTAGAATTAAAACCAAGAATCACCTACCCAGCAAAACTCAGTATAATGTTCCAGGGGAAAATATGGTCATTCAATGAGAGGGAGGACTTCCAAGCATTCTTGATGAAAAAATGAGAACTGAATAGAAAATTTGACATTCAGATACAAGAAGGTAAACATGGAAAAGAATTCATAAGGAATTTATCAAAGTTGAACTATTTACATGCCAACACAGAAAAAATGATAATTGCAACTTATGAAACTTTTCTCAGTATGAGATTAATTAAAGGGAATACAATTGTATATATATATATATATATATATATATATACATACACATATGTCTATATAGGAGGGTATATATACATAGGAATACATATGTGTGTGTGTATATATGTGTACATAGACAGAGGGCACAGGATCAATTGAATAGGATGGAATAATATTTTAAAAGGTGAAATTGAGAGGTGGGAGAGAAATATAATGAGAGGAGACAGGGAGAGACAGAATGGGGTTAATTATCTCATGTAGAAGAGGCAAGGGATAACTGTTACAATGGAGGGGAAGAACAGGAAGGCAAAAGGGAATGGGTCAACCTTACTCTCATTGAATTTGGCTTAGGGAGGGAATGACATACACTCTGAATTGATTATCTTGCCCTACAGGAGAGTTGGGAGGAAGGGGATGAGTGGGGGGATGATGGAGGGGAGGGTTCATTGGGGGGGGTAGTTAGAAGCATACACTTTTGTAAAGGGACAGGGACAAAGTACAGAATAGAACAAGTGAGGGGCAATTTAGGACGGAGGGAAATATAGTCAGTCTTTCACAATATATCTACCATGGACATGTTTTGGGTAACTACACAGGTACAACCTATATTGAATTGCTTATCTTCCCAGTAAGGGTGGGTGATGAGGGAGGAAGGGAAAGAATCTGAAATTCAAAGTTGTAAAATCAAATGTTTAAAAATTATTATTATTCTTATTGTTATCATTATTATTATTATTATTTTGATGCAATTGGGAAATAAGATATACAGGCACTGGGGTATGGAGATCCATCTTGCCCTACTGGAAAGTCAGAGGGGCAATGGGGGAGGATATAGGAGAGAGCAGATTGGGGGAAGAGGTATAAAGTGGGATCACTGTTTTGGGGTGGTAGGTAGGGGAAAGATGGGGAGAATATTTGTAACTCAAAATCTCATGGAAATGAATGATGTAAACTAAAAATAAACAAAAGTTTTTTAAAAATAAAGATAAACACACCAAAAATAAGAAATTTTAAAAATTTTTGAAAAAAAGAGGTTACCTGAGCATTTATTTCCTCATCTGTAAAATAAGAGGATTGGACCAAATTGCCTTTAGGTAATTTTTGGTTCTGTGTCAATGATTCTATGATACTATGGTCCTTCTTGTTTGCAATAAACACATTTAATGGTAAAAAAAAAAAAAAGGTATATAGATTAATATAAGGTATGTAAATTAATATAAGGTTGGACTAAAATATGTAAGAGCAAATGCAAGTTTAAAAAGCTAGGAGTGGTATTAAGTACCTGATTAAGTAGAATTCAAAGTAGAAATTAGATTTTCCCAAGTTCACACAGCTATTATGTGTCAGAGGGAGTACCCAAGTCATGCCAACTCTAAGGCTGGCTCTCAATCCACTACACCATGCTGCCTCTCATATATAAGAATGAAGTTTATAATTTTTTCTAAATAGAATTGTAATCATCATATTAGAATTTGGGTTAAATGTATAGCACAATTAATATAAAAGATAACACACAAATACATCATTATTTACCAACAAAAAGATACTTAACTCAGATACGAAAAAAGAAAAGAAAGGGAAAAGAAGTGGTAACCAAAAGACAAAACTCTTATTTATACTAAAAGGAAGGTTAAACTACAGATACCTAAAGATTATCAATATACAAACAGAAATATAACTAGTTTCAAAAGTTTGAGATAGAATGGCCCTGGAATTGGAACAAAGAAGGAGTGATCTGAAATTCTGTCTCACACTTACTGTATTCCTAAGAAAGTCATTTAACTGTCTGTGTCTCAGTTTCCTCACATTTCAAATAAGGGATTCAATTAGACTCAATAACCTCTCATATTCCCACTTCTTCTAAAATAGCTTTTTCTCTAAACAACTCTGAGGACAATTAAAGAAAATATTAGAAAGCAAATTCACATTTTACTCATAATAAATATGGTCTGAATTTTCCTATTAAAAGAAAAAGAGTTGTAGAATGGCTCAAGAAACAAAAGTTCATCATGGTGCGGTGGAAAGATCACTGAATTTAGAATCATAAGACCTAGGTTCAAATCTCACTTGCACCACTCACTAGATCTGTAATCTTTGCTGAGTTACTTAACTTCCTTCAGCCTCCATTTCCTCATCTGATTGCCTGTGAGGTATTTTCTGGTTCTATGTCAATGATTCCATAATGCTATGATCCTTGCTATTTGCAATAAACACTTTTAATGCAAAAAAAAAATACTGTCTAGATTAATATTAAGAGGTTGGACACACATAAGGGCAAATACAAATTTTTGGAAAAAGGAGTGGCACCAATATTACCTGATTAAGCATAATTCAGACTAGAAAACATTAAAAGAGAGAGAAAGTCAAAAAGTGATAGTGAAAGCCAAAAAGAATAATAATAAGTATGTAATAATGTAAAAATTATACCATTAAATTCATAAATGGAGGGTTAACAATAATAAGCAGAGAGTCAGGAAAACCTGGGTTTAAGATCCTCCTCTGACATATACTGGTTGTGTGACAGTCAATCCACCTCTAAGTTCCCCAAGCAAGAGCACAAATTATAGGACATCTGTTGATCTGTGTTGGTAGAGAGGGTTTCCTCACAAAAACTTCCTACGTCATGAAATCACAAATCCAACCCCTCTTCTCTCTCCCCCAAAAAAGTAAGAAGAAAAGTAGGTAAAAATATAATAGTAAGATATTTTAATACTTCATTTTCAAATAATGATGAATCAAATAAGAAAATCAATAATAAATAGAACACAGAAAAAAGTTGGAATCAGCATATATACAGCAGGAACTAAATGAGAGAAGTAGGGGACGTATACTCTTTTTAAGTACACATGTAATGGTCATAAGAATTTCTTACATACTGGATCATGGAGAAATTTTTCAAAAATTCAAAAAGGTAGAAGTTATATCTGTTATATTTTCAGAACACAATGTAATCAAATAAGAATCAAATTGCAACATGAGGGAACATTATAAAACTATACGGGAACTAAAAGACAATGTACCAAACTAATAAGTGGCTTAAAGATATAATTTAGAGGGGGAGGGGGAGGATGTTGCATTTAAAGGCAAACCAGCTAACTCTCTTGATATTCCCCTTCCAAACAACTTTAAAATAATACCTTAAATTTTGGAATGACAGAGTCAACAAAAGATCAGGGTGAAACATTTTTCTGGCCAAAGAAAACTTAGGAAGTCAGCAGGTGAAGTTTGTCACACTAGGGTGGAGGTCTGTCTAGAACCTAAACAGACTGTGGTGGCAACAGCAGCTTCAGGAGCTCATAGCCCAGAGAATGTATGAGGATAAGACAACTTGTCAGAAAGAGATTACAGCAGACACTTTTCTGGCACTGGGTTTCACTTGACACTGATTGGCAACTCTGTTTCCCATACAATTCCTGGTCACAGTTCCTTGGCATAGAAGAATTCTAGTGGTCAGTCACAAGAGAGCAGGGGCTTTGGTCACAGTTTCGAGGCAAAGAGAGCACCAGTACTTGTGCCTGCAGGCTCCTGGGTAAAGACCAGAACACAGAAGAGGAAAGCAATGACCACATCTCTCCCAGGATCACACCACCTTGGAAGCACCAAAAACTTTCAGACCCCCAGAACTAGCTCTGAAAACAAAACAAAAAAAATCTGACACTTAAAACAGTGCTTCTTCACTCTCAGGTGAGTAGGGCCCAAGTTTAACATAAAGTTCATTCAAGAAATAGTCTGGAAAAATGAGCAAACCATAAAAAAAAGAATTTGATCGCAGAAAACTACTATGGTGTCAGGGAAGACCAAAACATAAACTCAGAAGAAAACAACAAAGTGAAAGCAGCCATAAACAAACCTCAAAGAAAAATGCTAATTGAAGCAAAATCCAACAAGAATTGCTAGAAGAATTAAAGAAAGAGAAAACAGTGGTAGAGAAAATATGGGAAAGAAAGAATGATGCAAGACATTAACAAAAGAGAATTAATAGCTTGCTAAAAAGAGGCCCAAGAAAATAATTCCTTAAAAAATAGAATTGGCTGAATGGCAAAAAAAAAAAAAAGGTACAAACATTTACTGAAGAAAAGAACTCCTTAAAGAAGTAGAACTGGCAAAATAGAAAAGGAGTTACAAAAGTTCACTGAAGAACTAATTCCTTAAAATTCCAGTCCTTGGTTTCCTCATATGTAAAATTAGGAGTTCATTCTTAATGATATATATGATTATTATATATATATTGCCTCTAAAACTATGGTCTTCCATGTGACAATCCAATTCAATTGTTGTTTAGTTTTTTCAGTTGTGTACAACTCTTCATGACCCCATTTGGAGTTTTTGTGGCAAACATACCGGAATGGCTTCCCATTTCCTTCTCCAGATCAGATAAGGAAACAGAAGCAAACAGTAAAGTTTTCAGGGTCACACAGCTAAGTGTGAGCTAGTCTGAGGCCAGATTTGAACTCAGAAAGACGAGTCCTCCTGACTCTAGGCCCAGCCCTCTATCCACTGCACCACCTAGCTGCCCCTCATGCTATGTGATAGGTGCTAAGGACACAAAAACAAAATAAACCTACAAAAAAATAGTCCTTCCTTTAAAGAGTTTACATTCTTCTTGGGGGAAAGAAGGGAGGGAAGAGGGAAGATACGATATAAACTTGAGGAAGCAGTTATATGTCTCCTAAATCCTCTATTCTCTAGGAAAAACATCATTCCATTCCTTCAAATCATTGTCACATGGTATGAATTCATAACAACAAAATGAATTCAAGGTCTTTCACCAATCTGGTTACCTTCCTGTGGATGCTCACCAACTTAGCATATTCTTCCTAAAATGCAGCATCCAGAATTGAACATAACACTATCTGTAGTCTGACCACAGTAGAGTACAGCAAGATTATCAAATCCTTAGTTGTCAGCACATAAAACAAATAGTAAATAAATCCATTTACCCAAACAGCAAAAAGATATCAAAGAAGTGTACAAATGAGAATATATAACAGATAATACACAAAAGAGAAAGAATTATCCCATATGAGTGAGATAAGTCAGTTCAACCGAAAGACAGAAACTCAGGTGTCACCCCAGGGAAAATTCCCTGAGATCTCTAATGTAGTAAGTTGGGGAAAGGTGCTAGATCCTTCACACATCAACTTCTCTGAGTCTTTCAGACTCCATATTTCTTTCTCTGGATGTGGATAGCCTTTTTCATCATGAGTATTTTGGAGATGTCTGACAGACTTGCATTGCTGAGAGGATCCCAGTCTAAGTTAGTCATCACAGATACAATGTATCTGTAATTGTGTACAGTGTTCTCCTGGTTCTGCTCCCCTCACTCAGCATCAGTTTACATAAGTCTCTCCATGTTTTTAAGCCCATCTGCTCCTCATTTCTTTTTTTTTTCTTTTTGGAGGAGGAGAGGGTAGGGCAATTGGGGTTAAGTGACTTGACCAAGGTCACAAAGCCAATGTGTCAAGTGTCTGAGGCCAGATTTGAACTCAGGTCCTCCTGACTCCAGGGCTTGTGCTCTTATTCACTGTGCCACCTAGCCATCCCCACTCCTCATTTCTTAGACCACAATAGTATTCCATTACATTCATATACCACAACTTGTTTAGCCATTCCCCAACTGATGAGCATCCCCTTGATTTCCAATTCTTTGCCACCACAAAAAGAGCTATTATAAATATTTTTGTACATTGGGGTCCTTTTCCCACTTCTATGATCTCTTTGGGATAAAGCCCTAAAAGTGGTATTGCTATGTCAAAGGGTATGCACATTTTTATAGCCCTTTGGGCATAGTTCCAAATTGCTCTCCAGAATGGAGAACAAAACAATGCATTAGTATTCCAATTTTCCCACATCTTTTCCAGCATTTATCATTTTCCTCTTTTGTCATGTTAGCCAATCTGACCAGTAAAATGTGGTACATCAGGGTTGTTTTGATTTGCATTTCTCTAATCAATAGTGATTTAAAGCATTTTTTCATATGCTTAGATATATCTTTAATTTCTTCCTCTGAAAACTGCCTGTTCATATCGTTTGACCATTTATCAATTGGGGAATGACTTGTATTCTTATATATTTTACTCTGTTCTCTATATATTTTAGAAATGAGGCCTTCATCAGAGACACCAGTTGTACATCTTCAGTCTTGATATAAAGAATGAGATCTTGGTCTATGATTACCTTCTGTCAGAATGGATTCCAACTTTTTCAATAATTTTTTGTTGGGGGCAAAGCCAAGATAGCAGAGTAAAAGCACAAACTTGCTGTGGGATCCTGCTCCAACCACTTTCAATACCTATTTAAAAAATGACTTTAAACAAATTTTAGAGCTACAGAACCCACAAAGTGACAGAGAGAATAATTTTTTGTCAAATAATGAGTTCTTGTCCTGAAAGCTAGGGTCTTTGGGTTTATCAAACATTAGGTAATTTTATTCATTTACTTCTGTATGTTGCATACTTAATCTTTTCCATTGACCAACTTTTCTATTTCTTACCCAATATCAAATTATTTTGATTGCAGTTCTGTAGTATAGCTTGAGATCTGGTTCCCTTGTACAACTTGTACCCTTCCTTCCCACTTTTCATGTCCATTGAGATTCTTGATCTTTTCATTCCTCCAGATTTTTTTCTTTCTATCTCCATAGTCCTTTGGTCATTTAATTCATGTGGAGCTGTACAAGAAAATTAATTTAGGTAGTACTATCATTTTTATTTTACTGGCTTGGCCTGTCTATGAGCAATTAATACTTACCAATTACTTATTTTTAAATATGTCTTTATTTGCATAAAGAGCATTTTGTTTTTATCTTGGCAGGTAGAATCTCAATTATTTTATACTCTCTGTAGTTATTTTAAATGGTATTTCCCATTCTTACTGCTAAATTTTGTTAGTAACATATAGAAATGTTGATGATTTGTGAGTTTATCCAGCACACTTGCTAAAGTTGTTAATTATTTCAATTAGCATTTCAGATGACCTTCCAGTCCTCTATGTAAACTATCATAACATCTGCAAAAGGTGATGATTTTGTTTCCCCTTTGCCTTATTCTTTCAATTTCTGTTTCTTCTCATTGCTATAGCTAACATTTCTAGCACTACACTGAATAGTAACAGTGATAGTGGACTCCCTTAACTTAGCCCGTCTCATTAGAAAGGCCATAGTTTACCTCAATTACCAAAAACACTAGCTCTTAATTTTAGATAGATACTGTTTGTCAGTGTGAGGAAAAGAATTAAGCATTTATATAATGCCTACCATGACCTGAACACTGGTTTCCTTCAAGTCCCAACTAAAATTCCATTTTTTACAGAAAGCCTTTCTCTACTGCCCCTTAATCCCAGTGCTCTCCCTCTTTTAATTATTTCCTATTTTTATTATAGCTTATTATTCTCTTTTTATGTGCTCAGCATTTAGCACAGTGCCTGGCACATAGTAGGAACTTAATGCTTATTGACTGAAATTAAAAGAATAAGCATAAGCAAAGAAAAAGCAAAATTATCTTTATTTGTCCATAATATGATTGCTTACTTTGTAAAGCCTAGAGAAACAGAAAAATTGAGATCATATAGATAATAATATAGTATAACACAAATAAATCCAGGAAAAAAAAATCACTAATACAATGTATTAGTAATAAATTAGTAATAAAAACCATCTGAAAAAAAAATTACATTTAATCCAAAGAGTAAAATTTACTTTAAAGTAGCCACAATCTTATTGTTACAGAAAATGGAATTAAATATCTGACAATTTACCTACAGGACACATAAATATAGATAGATAGATAGATAGATAGATAGATAGATAGATAGATAGATAGATAGAGTAAATTAATCTTACAGAAATAAAGGAAAACCTAAGTAACTGAAAAGATATTCAATTTTCATGGCTTGGCCATAAGAGTTTAGAGGAAATGGTGACACTCTTTAAATTTCTCTACAGATTTAGTGCTATTAACAATCAAATTACCAAGGAGACACTTCCTAAAAATAAAGACTGAATTCAAATGAACATAAAGATGTAGAGAATATCAAAGGAAATAATAAAAAAAAATGGGAATGACAGAGTCAGGGAATTTTTGGATCTCATTTTAGATCATAAACAATAATTCTCAAAACTAGTATTTAATTGAAAAAATAGCAAAGTTGATGATTTTTAAATTATGTAAGGAAGACATAGAAGAAAAAAATGCAACAATCTTCATTCAACTTAAAAGTAACTCAAGAACACAAAGTACTCTTATTCAATAAGACTGTTAAAATAACTGATAGCAGGTTGGTTAAAAATAAGCTTAGACCATTCCTTTACTATACACATACACACTTACATATATACACTATATATTACCGTTGTGTTGTTGTTGTTGTTCAGGCATTTCAGTTGTGTCCAATTCGTTGTGACCCCATCTGGGCTTTTCTTGGCAAAGAAAGCAGCTTGCTATTTGCTTTTCCAGCTCACTTTACAGATAGAGAAACTAAGGCAAACAAGGTTCAGTGGTTTGTCCAGAGCCACACAACTAGTAAGTGTCTGAGGCCAGATTTGAACTCAGGAAAATGAGTCTCCCTGACTCCAAGTCCACTGCTCTCATATATATGCACACACTGTATGTACATATGTGTATATATTAAACATGTATGTATGTGTGTATCAATCCCAATAAATTCTGCATGGATAAATTAGCTAAATATAAAGGCCCATTATTTAAAACTTAGAGGAAAATGGAAGGCTGTAATTATCAATGCTTGGGGTTGGGCCATGATAAGCCTTGACAAAGAGAATATTATAAAATAAGTAGAAAGAATATTTTTTCAAAATTATTTCCTCTTCTAAACTTTATCATTTCCCTTTAGTCATTCCTTACTCCATTATTCTCTCTTCCTCATTCCCTATATCCAATCAGTTGCCAAGTCTTCTTGATTCTACCCTTACAAAATCTCTTCTATCTTCCCCCTTCTTACCACTCATACAGTCATATCCTATTACTTCCCTTTATGCAAGTATCAACTTTTTAAAAATAAATGACAACTTTCAACAAAGTGACGAAAATTGTTAGTAATATGGGAAATGTAAATTGAAGCTTCCACTTCACACCCCTAAATTTGGCCAACATGATAAATGATGAAAAAATTAAATATTGGTCAAGAAGAAAGAAAGCAGGCATTGCTATGACATCATTATTTGGTCCAACCACTTTGAGAAACAACTTAGAATTATCCAAAAAATTTAACAAAATAAAGTAATATCCATCAATCCTAGCAAGAGCTTACATATCCAGGGAGTTGTTGACAAGAAAATAATATGTGTAAGATATTTTTTTCTTATTTGGAAATTTTTATTTTCTTCAAAGGGAAAAATATATTTGTGTAATAAGCATTGAGAAGGCTGATTTGCCTCTCAGGGGAAAAAAAGTAATTGGAGGAAACATGGTTCTGAGAGGACTTGGAAGAAAGCAGCCTCTCAGAGGACTAAGTACTTACTGAAGGCAAAGATAGTGGGAGTTTTTTTAGCAACTCATTCACATATGACTATATGTGAGGACTTTGAGGGTTGATAACTGAGAAACTCTGATAAGTAGGACTTTCTGAAAAATACTGGAAAATTGAAAATTGTCCATTTGTGGCAGGCAGATCTGACAGAAATGTGAATTTTTCTTTCTCACTGAAAGGTATAGATAAATTACTTCACACAAAGAAAACTTCAAGTACATAACTGAAGTCAGCAGCCAGAGAGACAAAAGCAAAATGAAAACAGAACTGGAGCATCTTGAAGCAGAATGAAGAGGACAGGACAGGATAAAAAAAAAGAGGAGATGCTTCAAAAAGATCAGTTGAGCAGAAGAAGATAGGCATTGCAGTTGTTGCTGGGAGTTGATCTGATTGGAGAAAAGTTCTGCTTTTTCAAAGAGCAGGCTGAAATAAGGCAAAGACTTTGCTTTCCCTTACCATTTACTGCCACCTACTTCTTGAAAAGTGGAAATTCCTCTGAAATCTATCTGTCTTGATCTTTACTGCCATCTATGACTTGAGAGGGGAAATTTTCTCAGTAAGCAGAGCGAACTTATAAAAAATTTGCCCTGTGAGCAGAGCAAACTTAAGGGAATTGTTTTGCTGAGAAACTGCCTCCCTGCTGCTGAGGGAGCTAGGTAGACTTCAAGTTTAGGACCTCTGCTTTCACTAAAAGATTTTTAGCACTTTTAGTAAGCTGAGAAGAATCCAGTGGAGAGGTGACTTTGAATGCCAGGAGAGGTAGGTTTTCATACCTTCCAAGTAGTAAAGGATATAAAAGACATCATGTTCTGGTTGCTCTGAAAACATGAATTTCTGTGCTCCTGTGTCTTACAACACTACAGCCACAAGATCATGCGGGGTTCAATGACTTCTACTTCATTCTTTGCAAACTTCAACAATAAAATTAGCCACAAAGTCATTTTTAATAACTGTTATCAAATATGTCAAATATTCTTAGCTAGGAATACCTGAGACTAGACCCAGGTTTTAGGTTTGGCTTAGAATATGAGATACTAGTAGACCCTGAAATTCAATTTTTTTAAAAAAACAACTGTGTTGATAATAAGATTTAAAAGGATACAATTCCTGTTTTTAAGAAAAAGGATACTGGGACAGCTAGGTGGCACAGTGAAGAGAGCACCAGCCCCAGAGTCAGGAGGACCTGAGTTCAAATGTTGCCTCAGACACTTAACACTTACCAGCTGTGTGATCTTGGGCAAGTCACTTAACCCCAATTGCCCTGCCCTCCCCCCTCTAAAAAAAAAACAAAAAAAAGAAAGAAAAGACAAAAATACTAAAAGGATACTAAAAAGGATACCACTTCACCTCAGCAGGTACCAAAATTAGCAATATAAGATCAGAAAGAAATTCCCACAGGGCAGCCAAAATTCCGCTGAAATCTATGACACCAGATTGCCATTAGCTAGGTATCTGATAGCTTAGGAATCAAAGAAGGCAAATGTCTTAGGCCATTTTAGGACCCACTCAGTTTGCATAAAATTTTACACAGTTGTATTTAGTGTGCACATTTTTGTTTTGATTCTACTTTTTTTCATACTACATCATTTAAGTCATTTTATATTTTTCTTGTTCCATAATTCTTTGGGTTTTTTTTTATTTTATCACAGGACAGAAATATTCCATTATGTTTTCATGCCATGTTGAACCTTCCCCTAGAATTGTATGTACAAATTGTCTCAAATTTCCTTAAAAGATCCATCCAGTTTTGCATAAAATAAATGCTGTTCTACCACAGGATGATGAGTTCTAGTGAAAATTTTTAAAAGATGGGCATATTTGTAAGCAAAAGGAATAGGAAAGCTTAAAAATGAAACAAAGAAAGATGGAGAATTATCAACTAGGTAAAATACCAGAGGGGATAGTGGAAGGGATGTGGAGAGAATGAATGGGTAAAATAGATTGACCTTAGCAAGGTAAAGTGTTATCTCTTCCTTGGTGACTATAGGAAAGGAGGAAAGAATGGAGGATGTGTAAATGAGTTTTTATATGTAGAGAATGAAGAGAAAGCTTACTGAAGATGGCTTCTGGTCTTCTTCTGAACGGAAATGGAGAGGGGACTTAAGAAGTGAAGAATTTTAGAAGAGCTGCTATGAGAAGTGATTGTTGATCAAAGAATAAAAGTACTTCCACAATGCCATTTTGTGTTCCATTCAACAGAACATTAGGAAGAGCAGAGAAGGTGGGTGGTAAGGAAAAATTAGGATTGGAATATAGAAAGTCATATGCATTAATAGGATAATAGGTCAAAAAATTCAAAAATAAAAGTGTATTGTTGAATGAAAGAACTCCCCAACCATAAGAGTGTTCTAAAAGTGGAACAGAATGCCTTGGAAGGTATTGAGTTCACCTAAAGCTGAAGGTATTCAAATAGCCAGCTGTCAAAGAGTATTATAGAAGATTATAGGCATGGGTTGGACTAAATAACATCTAAGAATTGTTTCAACTCTAAGAGTCTACAACTCTATGATGAATTTAGATTCCAGTAAGACATTCAGAAGAAAATATCCAAAAGGCATTTTGAATTTTGGTCTAATGCACAGAAGAGAGGTCAGAGCTGTGGTTATTTACATGGAAGTGATAGTTGAGCTCACAAGATTGGTTGAGATCATCATCTGTAAAGAAAGAACAGAAGAGTATCCATTATGTGGACAACTCCCTTCCCCCTTAGTTCAATTGAGAAAAGGTAACAATTTTTTAAATAAAAAATTAGATAGCCATGAACAAAATAAACATTTAAATAATCAACATCTTAAAATGTAACATTGTTTAAAATTTTATATTAACTTTTTTCCAAAATTTTATTTTAGACTCAAATGCCAGAACACAAATAGAGAATAAAAAAGAAACAAAAAC
>JAQQSV010003824.1:0-14991 GCA_028646515.1 Pseudochirops corinnae | reverse complement strand
AGAACCGAAGTTCCAGCAAAGGAAATTGAACAGGAATGGTCAGACAGGTAGGAAGAGAATCAGGAGGGAGTAGTGTCATGAAAACCTAAAGAGAAGAGAGCATCAAGGAGAAGAAAGAGGGTCACTGACTGTGTCAAAAGCTGCAGAGAGGTCAAGAAGGATGAGGACTGAGAAAAAGTCATTAGATTTGGAAATTAGGAGATCATTGGTAACTCTAGAGAGGGAAGTTTCAGCTGAATTATGAGACAGGAGGTCAGTCTGTAGAAAGTCAAGCACAGTGGGAAGGGTAGGTAGCTTTAGAGTATGGCACTAGGGAAAGGGAGAAGGTAAGTGAGAAGATGGCAATAGCACCAGTTGCCCTCAATGATAATTATTGACATTTACATGGCACTTGACATACATTATACATTTTGATGGTGATGACGATGATGACAGCTAATGTTACTTACTATGTGCTAGGCACTTTTTAAAAATATCTCATTTGATCTTCAGGAGAGCCCTAGGAGGTAGGTATCATTATAACCTCCATTTTACAGAGGAGGAAATTGAGGCAGAGTTTCAGTGACTTGCCCAAGGTCTTACAGTTAGTATGTGTCTGAGTCTGGATTTGAACTCAGGTCTTCCTGATTCCAAGCCCAGTATCCACTCTACCACCTAGCTGCCCATTTTCTCCTTAGAGCAATTCTGTGAGATACTTTCTATGTTCATTATTCTCACTTTAGAGATGAGGAAACTGAGACTCAGAGAGGTTGGAAATTATATCTGTAGTCAGTTAAGGGTCTGAAACAGGAATAATAATCAAGCATCTCTTAACTAAGGTCAGTACTTTTTCACTCTAACATGCCTCTTTATTGGTTGAAATCATCAGTTGTAAACGAACTATACCCTAGGGGACTGAAAGAACTCACTAAACTGAAAGTGCCATGTTCAAAGTTGCCTTTAAATTCTTAATGCCAAATCCAACGACCTTCTTTCAGTTCTCATCCTTCTTGACCTCTCTCTGCAGCCTTTGACATTGTCAGTCAGCCTCTCTTCCAGGATAAGATCTCTTCTCCTAGGTTTTTACAACACTGCTATCTCCTGGTTGTCTTCCTACCTGTCTGATTACTCTCTTAAGTCTCATTTGCTAAATCTTAATCTGGGTCATGTCCATTAAGGTGTCCTCTAAACCTCTGTCTTGGATCCTCTTCTCTTCTCCTTCTATACCGGGGTTCTCAGCCTAGGGCCCATAAACTCCCTTTGGACTTTGGATAGATTTCAGGGGGTCCATGAACTTGGATGGAAAAACTTATATCTTTACTTTCTCTAACATTTAGTTTTCTTGGCAATCTTATTTTATGCATTTAAAAAACATTATTTTGATAAGGGGCCCAAAGGTTTTACTAGACTGCCATCAGGGTCCATGACACAAAAAAGCTTAAGAACCCCTGCTCATAATTCCCTTCACAATAACATCTTACTTGGTGATTTCATAAGTTACCATGGGTTCAAGTATCATGTCTGTGGAAATGATTCAGAGATCTCTACATCCATCCCTAGTTTCTCTCTTGAGCACCAGTCCCACATCACTGACTGCCTCTTGGACATTTCAAACTGGTATGCATCTCAAACTCAATATATCCAAAACAGATCATTAGCTTTCCATCCCCTCCCCTCTTCCAAACTTTGCTATTACTTTTAAGGGCACAAACATTCAGTCAACTCTGGCTTACAACCTCATTGTCATCCTGGACACCTTATTTGTATTAATCCCATTTATCCAATTTCTTGTTGATATAATTGTCTTGTCATAAGACAACTCTACCTTCAATTCTATCTACAATTTCTACCTTCACAGCATCTCTATATATGTCCCTTCTCTCCAACTCACACAGCTACCAACTTGGTGCAAGCCTTCATCACCTCTTGCCTGGACTGCTGTAATAGTCTTCTAGTTGGTCTTTCTGTCTTAGGATTCTCCCTACTCCAATTCATCCTTCATTCGGCTGCCAAAATGAGCACATGGGTCTGACCATGTCACCGGTCTCCATCCCACAAAATAAACTTTGGTGGTTTCCCATCACCTTCAGAATCAAATATAAGATCCTCTGTCTGGCATTTAAAGCCCTTCACAACTTAGCTTCTTTCCAGTCTTCTCATACTTTACTCCCCTCTGAGCACTCCTTGATCCGGCTATAGTGGCTTACTTGCCATTTTGTCTGATGATCTCATCAGCTTTCCTGGGTTTAATAATGCTGCTGCTGCTGCTACTACAACTAATATTACATGATTACTACTGGTGCTGCTACTACTACTACTAGTACTACTAGTACTGCTGCTGCTGCTGCTGCTGCTGCTACTACAGCTAATACTACATGATTACTACTGGTGCTGCTACTAGTACTACTAGTACTACTAGTACTACTACTACTACTACTGCTGCTGCTGCTACTACTACTATCTAGCTAGCATTCATATAGCAATTTAAGATTTGCAAAGGTTCTTTACAAATATTTCCTTTTGTCCTCACAATAGGCCAGGGAGGCAGGTGCTGTTATCCCCATTTTATAGATGAAGAAACTGAGGCAGACAGAGGTTAAGTGACTTGCCCAGGGTCACACAGCTAGAAAGTATCTGGTGCTGAATTTGAACTCTGGTTACTTACTGAATCTAGGTCTAGTGTTCTATCTACTGCATCACCTAGCTACTTCTTATCATCTCTATGCTGATTTTCAGATCAGTATCATTGTGTGCTGAGCGATTGCTGCCAATCTTTGGACAATGGGAGAACTACCAAATAGCTTCGATAGGGCAGAGTCTGATTTACAAAAAAGGGAAGAGGGTGGAAGATCCTTACAGGAGACCCTCTATGTCCCAGGCCTGTGCCTGTGCATCAACTATCCCCCATGAATGGGATGGTCTACCTCTTCACCTTCACCCCCTGGCTCCTTGGACTCCTTCAATACTCAGTTCAAATTCCACCTTCTGCAAGTGGTCTTACACTAGTTTACCCATACCACTGCTAAGTATCTTCCCTCTGAGATTTACCCTATATACCCTCCTGTTACATAGTTATTTACATGTTGTCTCTCCCATTAGAATGTAAGTTCCTTGAGAACAGGGACTGTGTTTTTACCTTTCTTTTTATCCTCAGTGCTTAGTGAAATGCCTGGCACATAGCTATTCATAAATCCTTGTTGCTTGAATGCTGAGCTGCTGTTGGCAATCTTTGCACAAAAGGAGAGCTACCCCAGAATAGGGAAAATATTATTCAGATGATCAAAAAAAGGGGTGGAGTTTACAAACTCCAATAAGCTTGTGTTCAAGTAGACCAAGAAAAAGAAAAGAAAAAAAAAGAACTTTGCAGAAAAATCAGTAGAGGAAATGAAGAAATAGTGAAAAAGAGTTCCTAATGATAGAGAAACACCATAAGGTAGAAGAAAGCAAGGAGAATGGTCCAGGTGAAAGGAATAATGCTTCTGTGAGTATACAACCAGACTTCCACCAATGAAGAGGGAGCACCCACAGTGGCTCTCCCCTCATGCCTCCAATTCTTTCTACCCCTTGTTTCATTCAAGCCTCCGCTCAAGTGTTGCTAGTACCCTATCATTAGTGTTGTTGAGTCGTTTTTTCAGTCATATTGGCTTCTTTGTGACCCCATTTGGGGTTTTCTTGGCAGATCCTGGAGTGGTTTGCCATGTCTTTCTCCATCTCATTTGACAGATGAGGAAACTGAGGCAAACAGGGTGAAGTGACTTGCTTAGGGTCTCTTCTTTGGGGTCAAGTTTGTTCTTTATGATTGTGCAACATTCACTTTCAACTTTTTTTATAATGTAGCTGTTATATATATGTTGTTTTCTTGGTTCTGCTTATTCTACTCTGCATCAGGTCATGTAAGTCTTTCTATGCTTTTCCACATTCACATTCGTCATTTCTTTGACCACATTAAGATTCATGTACCACAATTTGTTTAGCTATTAGCAATTAATGGACAACTATCTTGTTTCCAGGTCTTTGCTACCACACACACCAAAAAAATGCTTAGAGTCACACAGCTAGGGAGTGTCTGAGGTGGAATTTGAACTCAGGACTTCCTGACTCTAGGCCCTGTGCTCTATCCACCATACCTTAGCTGCCCCAACTCCATCTATTACTTCGCATTTTCTTTGTATTTATACGCTAAGTACCTAGCCAGGCCGCATGAACATACTTAAATATCCATACATGCCTCTCCTATATCGAATGTAAACTCCTTGAGTAGGGATTGGTTCTTTTTCCGTCTTTGTGTCCTCAATTCTCAGCACAGTGTCTCACACATAGTAGGTGTGGGAATAAATGTTCATTAACTGATTGATAAAAAGCATTACAGGAAGATATATATGGGGAAATTGGCCGTGCTGATTTAAAGTAGAAGAGGGCATTAAGCAGCGGCCACTGTAGACAAAGTGAGTGGCATGGGGACTGGGCATGATGGCTAACTGACCCTGCCCGGTCCAGCCCAGGCACATTTCCTTTGCTCTCCGGCAAACTCCTTCAGGAACTAGGAAGAGCAGCACCAGATAAAGCAAGCAAAGGGCCAACAAGCCCGAAACAACCAGCAGCGAAGTCATTCCCGCAACCCCCGCCCAGGTCCAGCCCGGGGGCCAGACCCTAGAACCGGTCCCTTGCTGAAGGGGCCTGAGGTGCAGAGGCACACCGGGCCAGGCAGCGCGCATGCCAGCCGAGTTGCCCTTCGGCAGGGCCTGACTCAGGGAAAGGACGACGGCTGGGAGGCTGCTTGGCCCTGTGACCCAAGAGGCCTAAACCCCATGGACAGAGAGGGGGCCTGCGGAGGGAGACGGGATCTGAGCCCTCGGCCCTTGTCCCCTTTTGTCAGACTCGGGGAAAGGACCTGGGCAGGGGATGGCGCCAAGAGGCCCCGCTGTTCGCACGCAGCCATTCTCTAGAGGGAGTTGAGACTTGTGGTGGAAGGACGCCCTGTCTTGGGCCTAACTGACCTTTCCGTTGGGGATAGAACCTCGTCCATCTTCCTGTTGGGTCTGCGGAGGGAGACGGGGTCTGAAGCTGCAGGACCTACTTTCTCGTGATGACATCCGACAGAAGGAAGGACCCCAGAGCGGCAGGGCGACCTTCAGGGCAGCGGCTGGGCAAGAAGACTGGAAGGAGACGAGGCTTAGCCTGCGGCACCATGCCAATCAGGGATGCAGAGACGAGGTAGGGAACTGGGCTCAGCCACCGCACCCAAAGTAGCTCCCTGTGGTGGCTTCGGTGAGAGCCTGGGCCTGGACCAGCGTCCACGCTTAGGACTCTGGGAATGCGTCTGGGGTTGGGGTACCTATGGAGGACCAGAAGCTTTGTTTGACCTCTTGGAGAGCTCCTGACCCACCCCTGGCACAGTACCGAGGGAACAAAATGACGGTAAATTTGTAAAACCAAGAGAATTGCGAAATAAAGAGTACTCGAGGGACCTTTGCCAGAACGACCTATTATAGAGGCGGGAGACGGGAGTAACCAGAAGGAAACTCCTAATAAAATGAAAAAATACTTTGAGTTAAGAGAATCCCAACATAAAATTCCAGAAGGAAATAATTTCAAAATAATTACAGATAGAAAAAGAGAAAGATTTGGCCATAAGTAGTCCATGAAGGCTTGGAAGAAATGCAGAGTTAAGTTTAAAAATTAAAAAAATAAATTTAGAGAACGTATAATGAAAATAACTAGCTTAAAATAGAAGGTAGAAAACCTTACCCAAGTAGAAGATACTCTGAAAAAAAGAGCAAACAGAATCCAGTAGTATAACAAAAATATTACAAGACAAAGGATTGTTAAAAAAAACTGACAAGAAACATGATGGAGAGAATTTAAGTCCTAGGTTCAGGGCTGTGTTGGAATCAGATTGAACTAACTTGTGAGAGTCATATGTTAAATTTTGATTGTGACCGTTTACAGCTTGGAGCCCAGGTAATACAAATAAGAGATTGATTTGTTGTTTTGTTAATTGTCTAGATATAAGAAAGTGATGGAGAATGTGAGTAAACTTCAGAGCATATTTTTAAAAAAAATGTTCTTTAGAGACAGTTGGCTATTATATACCACTATACTTCTGATTGTAGAGGTAGTTCTTGTTCAGGTTTATGTTGCACTATACAGCCTTCCACTTCTGATATTCTGAGCAAACCACTCAATAGTATGACTATGATGGGCATATTTTCCATTTTTTAATTTACCAGTTGTTTAATAGAAAAGAATGTGTGTACTTGGTAACAATATCATCTATTGTATTTAACCTGCATTTTATTGTCTTTATACTGTTGTTGTTGTGGAGATTGCTCTTTTGGCTCTGCTTTCAAGTCTTATGTTTCCCTGAATTCTTCATATTTGTCACTTCTTATGGTGCAAGAATATTCCATTATATTCATATACCATAGTTTGTTCAGCCATTCCATGTTTAGTGGGCACATAGTTTTTCCTAGCTGTTATCACAAAAAAATGTTGCTGTGAATATTTTCATATGGATCTTTTTTTGTTAACTGGCAACTGAACCTGGAGTCAGGAAGATCTTAGTTTAAATCTGACTACAGACAATTACCAGCTTGATGACCCTGGGCAAGTCACTTAACCTCTGTTTACTTCAGTTTGCTCAATTGTAAAATGGGGATCATAATAACATCTACTTCCCAGGGTTTTGTGAGAATTAAATGAGGTCATATTTGTAAAGTTCTTTTCAAAAGTGCTGTATAAATGTTGGCTGTTGTTCAAGAGTACAGACATTTTAGCCACTTTATTTGCATTTTGGAAAACAATTTGGAATCATGTAAATAAAGTGACTGAAATGTCCATACCCTTTGAATAAGAGATTCCAATACTGGCCTCAAACCTTAAGGAAACTATCAATAAGAAGAAAGTCCCCATAAACTCCAAAATATTTATAGCATCATTTCCTGTGATAGCTAAGAATTGGAAACAAAGTAGATGCCCATCAGCTGAGGAATAGTTAAACAAATTGTGATATATAAATATAATGGAATTTTACTTGGCTGTAAAAAATGATGTATGATGAACACAGAGAAGCATGGAAAGGTCTCTATGAACTGATCCAAAGTGATGTAAGCAGAGCCAAGAAAACAATGTATACAACAACCACAACAGTATAAGTGGAAAGCATAATTAAACACACACAAAAAAATCAAAAGTAAATATAACAGAATTACAAAGGTCAAGTGGAACCTGAATGAGATATAAGAAGACAGCCCCCTAGGGCGACTAGATGGCTCAGTGAATAGAACACTGGCCCTAGAGTCAGGAGGACCTGAGTTCAAATCTGGCTTCAGACACTTGACACCCTTACTAGCCCTGTGACTTTGGGCAAGTCACTTAACCCCAATTGCCCTCCAAAAAGCAAAAAAAAAATTAAATAAAAATAAGAAGACACCCCCAACCTACTCCTGCATGGAGTTGGGAGGTACACAGATACTATATATTACACATATTTTCAGACTTTTCATTATATCAGTTGGTTGTGCTGATTTTTTTCTCACAAAAAAAAAATACTAGTCATATGGGATGGCCCTTTGGGAGGGGGAAGGCTACTTGAGATAACAGATGATGATATAAAAAGCAGAAGATGCCAATTAAAACTTATTTTTTAAAAAGTTAGCTATTATTTGCTATCATTAACCTCTTTAGGGTTATAAACCCAGTTGGGGGCCAATTGATATAAGCTTCATGACTTTTGCTACATCATTTCAAAGTGTTTTCCAGGATGGTTAGACCAATTCACAGTTTCGCTAGCAGTGAATTAGCATGGTTGTCCGTCCACTACCCCTACAGCATTTGGCATCCATGAAGGTAGACACAACATAGTATTACCAGCAGAGATTGTTTTAGACCCCCACTACTCCTGGAAAGAAAGATAAAAATAAGATCAATTTGGGAAGCAGATAACAAGGCTGACTTAGAGGCAGGATACAGTAGGGATTATTTGTTTGGTCCAGGTAAGTGATATCATTGAGGCCAGATCAATGAGTTCAGGGAACCCCTGGTGAGGAAACTTATATTGGTGCACATGGGCAATTGTTCTGCAACTTTGTAGTCTTTGGGAATTGTCAGGAAGCACCGAGAAGTTAAATAATTCTTGTCCAAAGTTACACAGCCAGGATGTGTCAGAGATGGGACTTGAAGCCTAGTCTTCCTGACTGGGGTTTATTCTCTATCCAGTGTATCACTTTGCCTTTCCATAGTCATGATAGGGGAATTCACATATTTGGACATCTGCTGGAGTTTTCTCTTTGCCAAAAACAGAGCAGCTAGTAATTTCTTGATTTGCCTTAAGGATAATTTCATCCTTCAAAAGGTGGAGAAACGAATGAGGGGAACTGTTTTTCTGAACCTGATTCTCAGAAACAAGAAGGAACTGGTTGCTGGTGTGGAAATCATGGGAACGTTGGGGGAAAGTGACAAAGCTTGCTTTTGGGGATTTAACTTAAATCCCTCATTTTAACTCCATGTTAATTTTTTTCATCTGTGTTTCTCATAAACATGCTGTTGGATCCTGCTTTCTAATTCATTCTGCTATCTTCTTCCATTTCCTAAGTGAGTTCATCTCATTCACACTCACAAGTTACAGTTAAATGTTTTCCCCTTTCCAAATATTTTATTTTCCTGCCTTTGTCTCCCCCACTCACCTCTTTATAAAGACAAAGAAAGTAGGGAAAGAAAAGTAATGAAATAAACACTAGTATCTATAATTGAGATGATCTGATCCTACTTCACTGCCCTTCCTGTCTTTGCTCAGGGCCAGTTAATGGGCCTTTCCTCCTCATACCCTTTCCTCCCTCTTCTTTTAATCTTCACTTCATAATCAGTAACAGTAGACGGAAATTTGTTTTGCTTGTGACCATTCCCTCCCCAAAACTAACCTCTTTCTTAAATGCCTCGCTTCCCTCTCATTGTCCCCACCTAGTTCTCTGCCCACTTTCTGAGATGTAAAATGCTCACGCTGAAAATTTAACAATTACTTCTTTCCAACAGGTCTGAGCTGGCGCTAGCACACCCCTGACATGTATATCTGACAAGTTATTCCTCGGCTGCTGAGGGGGAAACCTCTGGTAATGTGGTCTAAAAGTCTGCCTCAGGAGGCAGGGAGTTTGCTCTCATTGGAGGTCTTGAAGCAAAGGCTGTTTGACAAATTATTTTTTAGAGAGGATTCGTGTTCAAGTATGGGTTGGGGGGAGGTCTCCAAAGGTCCTTTGCACTCTGACATTTTGTGAAAGGGCCAGTGACTTGGCTGTCATCTGTTAGTTAGGGAAGACAGGATTCTGACCTCAGCTCTCAAATTCAGTGAGCCCCCATTACACTGTACTGTCTCTCAGTAAACAAATACCTTATGTCCTTCCCATAAGTAGGAATCCTATGGATTCTGGACCAGGCCCGAATTACCCCTAGTCCAAGATGCTCATGGAGAAAATGTGGGTTTAGGGTAATTCTTCAGGCTGGTGAGGATCATTATTTGGTGGGACTGCCATTTTATATTACAGTTACTTGTATTTGTCATGTCAGTGGCCTAATCTAGGAGTATAATCTAGGAAGCATGGTAGTGGGGAGTGGATCAGTACTGTCTCCTAGACTTGCTGTCAGGAAACCAGGATTCAAATTCCTACCCTGATCAGCTGTTTAACCATGACTAAGTCATTTTACCTCCCTGAGCCTCTGCTTTCTCCTCCATAAAGTGGCGGTAATAACAGTTAATTTCGCGGTGCTGTTGTGAAGAAAATACTTTGTAAACCTAAAAGCACTAAAAATGTCAATTATTGTTTAATTTTAAGTTCCATAATGGTAAAAATTGTATCTTATCTAAACAACTTTGTCTTCTGACAGGCACAGCCTACCCTGTTCATCATCGCTTGGGGTATACTTTCTTTTCACCTGTTAGCCTCTGTATAGCCTGCTCTTTAGAAAGGATATGAAATCCATTAGTACTAAAGTACAAATGACTCATCCTGCTCAGTATAAATTTATTTTAACACGAAACAAAGCTGTAAGCTACAAGACTAGCTTTCAAATGGTAGGCTTTCAGGTGTAAGGGAGAGAGTTTTGGGTACAGAGGTCTTCCCAAGTAATTTTGAAGTTATACTGTGTAGGTGATCAGCTTCCTGTACTTCTGTGTAAGACTGGCCCTGGGCCAAGGGGACCCCACAAATCTAAAGCTGGAAGGAATCTTATATTTAGAGCTAGAATGACCTTTGGAGATTATCTAGTTCAATCCTCCTCATTTAAGAGAGGAAAAAACTGAATTCTAAAGAGGGACTTGCCTAAGATCACATAGTTAAGTAATTGGTAAATAGAATTTGAACCCAGGTCTTCTGATTCTTAATCTACTGCTCTTTCAACTATACCATACTACCTCCTAGTGGAGTGTTTTTTTTAATCTCCTAGGAATGTAAGTAATAGCTCTTCTGTATAGAAATACCTGCTTGTATTGATATTTAATTGTGAATACCAGACTGAGGGAAATGTATTTTAGAATATACCAGGTAAGCAAGAACCTATTTCAACAGCTATTTTCATGGTGGTCATGAGGGGTGGGGGTGTGGAGAGGAAGCATGGAACCCCTAAATATCACTTCAAATAGGAAAGGGAGGCCAAAAATGTAGAAGGCAAGCCATGTGCTTATTTCAACCTCTTAAGCTATATTCAGGCCACATGTAAACAGCTCCATCTCTCCCTCTGCAGTTCTCACCCTCAATTAATTTGTCCTTTCTGGCAGTAGCCTGGATTCCTGAGTCCACTGTTGGACTAGAGCCTTCTAGCTGTACACCGTGTCACATAAAGTTGATTACAAAGGCAGATCTTGTTACTGGCAATCTTGAAAAACAAAACAAAAAAACAACCTTCCCATTCCTTTCAGCACACATTCTCCTGGTTGGTTTGTTGGCTCTTTCTTTACCTAGAAACCACTGTCTAGCCTTTGCAAGGAAATGTTTTAAAAAGGAAAAAGAAAAAGGGAGTGAGGGTAGGGAAGCTCTATGTGATTGGATGGTATCCAGGTGGCCCATACATAGCTGAACTGTGAGGGAGTATAATGGCAGTCTTTTTCGGGGATCAGCCTGGGCCAAGGCCCACAATTTTCTGTTTGCAGTTTTGCTGGGAGAGAGCTGTGGTGGCTTCTTGCAGAAGAATGCCATGCTATCATCATCTGCCAAGATGCTAACTGAAAAGATCCATTATTTTGAAACTTAATACCTTATAAATTATATGAAGATCATGTTGACCGACACTCACATCTGTTAGGACATTTGGGGACTTTTTTTCCTCCTTAGGTGAGGTAGTCTGAGTAAACGCCTGTTTGTATATAAATAACCAATTGTGCTTTCAGGGAGAAAAAGGTCTCATCTCTGAGCCAAGGCACTGGGATTTGGTGGTGGGTGGGAAGATGTAAATGGACATAAGTGTACAGTCAGGGTTTATGTGGACAATGTATAGTTGCTTATTTCTCTCAGAGGTCAGTTGTGAGTTAATGTGTGTAAAACATTCTGATATACTTCTGAGACATAGCAAAATACCCATCTTGGTTTATCTATGGTAGGGTCTGTCTCCTAGAGTCTTTTTTCCCCTTCCCACAGAATCTGTCTACAGACTGAAGGTGTCTTGCCAGGATGGTATGATAGATTATTGGATTTAGAATCAGAGGACCTGGGTTCAAAGTCCAACTCTGCTAATTACTACCTGGACACACTCTGAGCAAATCACTTAATAGCTCTGGGTCTCCATTTCCTCACTTCTGTATTGAGAGGGTTGAACTAGAATTCAGGGCCTCTTAAACTTTTTCTCTTGTGACCCCTTCTGCATTTATTAAACTGTAGGTCCTGGTTATGACCCACAGTTTAAGAAGTGCTAGATCAGATCATTTCCAAGATACTTTATTGCTCTAAATCTGTGATCTTATCACCAAGGTCCCTTCTTGTTCTGTGAGAGAAAAACCTGTGATAAAAATGTTATATCTTAGTCAAATACCAGTCAATTGTCAACCCTAATTCCAGACCAGTTCCTACCGTGTCTGGATGCTGTGTTTTCTGAAGCAGAAATTAAAGTACTCTTGAGAAAGATTCTTTTTGCAAAGGTATGATTTCTTTCTTTTAAATCAGGACTGTCCTGGGAAATCCCACAAGTATGATCCTAGTATCTATTTGGAAGAAAAACATATTCTCTCTGAGAAATATATGCACAGAACTGTATAGAACATGGCAAGTGATGATGCAACCTTTCTATGGAGTCTGGTTGGAGGAGGACATCTCTAGGTAGAGGCTGGGCACAAGCTCTCCAGAACACTGTGGAATTCAGGAACATTCAAGGAGGGCACTATAAGAGAAATAAGAGAATATGGCTGCAACACCAGAAAGCTGCTCTGCATCTCTGCCCAACTCCTGCTGCTACTAGCAAGAAGCTTTCCTTTTTTTCTGTTGTGGAACAACTGGTGCAGCCATCTTCCCCAAATCTTATAGTGAAGGTGAGGGTGAGGGAGAACACATGGACAGCCCTGGTGCTTCCTGGTTATAAGACTTTAATACTTTACAATTCTGGTGCTGAGATGCAATGCCTTTCAGGTATTGATAGTCATGGGTTCCAATGCTGAGACAGTTGCTAGTGCTCCCATTGTCTCCTCTAGGTTGCTGTGATATGCTGCTTTTATAACAGCAAGGTGGAATGCTAAGAGTAAACCTATTTTTCTTGTTTTATTAGCCAGACGGATAAGTAAGCATAATTAGCAGACTCTAGAGGACTCTCAACCTATATTCTCTGAAAGTTTAGGAGGTTGTAGTTTGGGAAATAATCAAATATTCTTACTGAGGTAAAAACTTCTGGGGAAACTAAAAAGCAATCTGGCAGAAATTAGGTTTATGTCAGGATCTCAAACCATATTCCACAACAAAGGTCACAGAATAAACAAATTAAAGGTGGAAGGAAGAAAGTACCTTTTCACCTATGAAGGGGGAAGAATTGAAGAGCAGAAAAAGGGATAGAGAGGGTCATTGGAAATAAAATGGACAGTTTTGACTACATAAACTTGAAAAGGTTCTGCACGTAGAAAATCAGTGTTGTTAAAATGAGAAGGGAAATAGTTAATTGGAAAGAAATCTTAACAGCAAACTCCTCTGGCAATGATCTCATTTCTAAGATATAGAAAAAGGAGATTCAGATATATGAGAATGGCACTTATTTCCCCAATAGATAAATGGTCAAAGGACATGAACAGGCAGTTCTCAGTGGAAGAAGTCCGAGCTATTAGCACCTATTGTTTTAAAAAATGCTCCAAATCAGTAATAATTAGAGAAATGCAAATTAAAGTAACTATGAGATTCTACTTCACACATCTTAGATCAACAACACTGATCAAAAAAAAATGACAATTGTTATATCTTGCATTCTATTTTAAGTAAATGGCCTTTGGAATTGCTGTGATGTCACATGATTAATTCTGGTGGATCAGGGAAAGATAAAAACAGGGACTTGTAGAGTCCCTGACTCCTACATAGGAACTCACTGTACAGTACTGTCCTTGAGTAAAGGTGGGAACCATGAACAAATACAGAAAAAAGACAGTAATCAAATAATCTTTCTGTTTCTACCTAGAAGAGAATTGAACTTGGGGTTACTGGCAGGGTAACTTGCTATTATTTTGGTGAGTGAATTTTTTCCACAAAGGCTTATCTACAGGTTCCCCAAGACTCAGAGTACCATTCTAAGTACCATTCTTAGAATGGTAAGGTAAATGAGCTTTGGAATTGCTGAGTAAGCAAATCCCTTCTTGTTGGACTTGCACTATCTGATTTCTTGTATTACCTTTCCCACCATAGCACTAAGTTTATTTTTTAATTTTTAATTTCTTTTTTATATCTTATTTGTTTTAAGCAGCCAGAATCAGACTTCTTACCCTCTCATCTCACCCCTCTTTCCCAGTTGAGAACACAAAAAAACCCATTACAAACATATGTAATCAATCAAAAAAATTTCCACATTGACCATGTCCAAAAAACCCATTTATTTCCTTTTGCACTTTGAGTCTTTCACCTCTCTATCATGAGGTGAATAGCAGGTTTCATCATTAGTCCTCTGGAATCATGGTCAATCAGCATAGTAGTATCCCATTACATACATACATTCATATGTAATAACTTGTTCATCTGTTCCCTAATTTACGGGCACCTTCTCATATTCTCATCCTGTGCCATCTTGAATTAAAATATTTTTGTCCCCTTAACAGGACAAAAGAGCTAGTCCTCTTAATCTGGCCTCTCTCAAATTCCCCCTCTCCATTTCTCCCCTTTCCCTCCTGTTTCCCTGTTGAGTTAAATGTATTTTTGTACCCCACTTTGTGTGTGTGTGTGTGTGTGTGTGTGTGTGTGTGTGTGTAGGTTTCCTACTTTTGACCAGTTCAGATGAGTGAAATGCAGGTGGTAGCCACTCCCCTATCCCCTCATCTTTGTATATCTAGATGTCTATAAACACATGGTTGTATACCCTGATTATGTGAGATAATTTTCCCTAACTTTTCTTTCCTTTACTTTATCTCCCTACCCCCATGTATTCCTCTTCCAGTCTTCTCTTAAGATCATCAAGACATAATAGAAGCAGTCCCATGCCTTATCTAATTTCATGCCCCCTACTGGCCCTGGTAATAGGATGTATTGTCTCTCCATATTTGAATACAAGCAATTTATCTTTGTTTGCTTCTTTATCATTATTGATTGATATTTATCTTTTTATATTTCTCTTCACTTCTGTGTTTGAACTTAAAAGTTTCTATGGAGCTCTGGTCTTTTCATCAGGAATGTCTAGAAGTCCTTTAATTCATTAAAGGCATATTTACCCCTCATAATATTTTATTCAGTTTTTATGGGTAAGTTGTCCTTGGCTATAAGTCCATACCCTTTGTCTTCTGGAATATTGTATTTCCAGTTCTTAATTCCTTTATAGTAGTGGGTGCTAAATCATGTGTGATCATGATTGTGGCTC